>QLPM01016707.1:0-11084 GCA_003314695.1 Albatrellus sp. MG142 | reverse complement strand
TTCATATTTTAACTCGTTCCGCTTTGCTCCGCTCCGCTTTGCTCACTGTGACGAGTAGAAGATACGTGAGCACATCACTCCGACCTCAAGTCGCTCTAGGGAAGCTCCGCTTCCACCCCGGTCTTTCCGACCAGTCCGTTCTCCGACAGGACGTGGTCTTGACAATGAGTACATGTATGTCAAAGATGAAAGGTGAAACATGGTAAACAACATAAGGCCATTGTCATTGGGTGGCGTCCACATGTGAGTGGAGCTATGAGTCAAGGAATGTCTGGAGTACGAGTGTGGGTCAATATGAAGTGAAACAAGGTGGTGAAAATAAACAGGGGACAAAGGATAATGGAATGAGGGGAGGGATGAGTGAGGGAATACAGATATGCCCAGCATTCTGGGGTAGATGGAATAGGAAGGATGCACAGCATCCGCAGTAAATGTGTGTTGATGAAGCGGTGTAACAAGGTTCAAGAAGTGGAAGAAGTGCAAGTGCACAGTAACTGAGTCACGTATGAAGGTTCTAAAGGAATCGGCATATGCCAATGGGTTCTAGGTGAAGGTTCCATACAATGGGAGATGCTGGATGCATGATGTGCATGTGGTCATTGTGTAGGACACATGTGGATGTTGACGTACATTAGTATGTAACCTGTGATTGAGCAGATGGAAAGGGAAAAGAAAAATACTGATGGTACATGGTTGATGTTAGGTTCATAACATCACCCCCGTGTTAACTGAAAGCATCTGCCCTCAGATGCAAACTTGCAGGAGAGGTGGGTCATGTGCAGGTACAGGTGGACAAGTGGGAAGAACAATCAATCATAGAGTGTATGCTCACAACTCCTTGTTCAAGGGAGAAGGCCTTCTATGAGAGATGGGTATACAAAGCTTTAATCAACAAGCTTCAAGGCAGTGTGGGTGTCCTGTGGCATGTGTGAGTAAAGGAAAGAGAGAACAAGCTTCATACCAATACAACCTAGAAGATGAGAATCTAGCATTGTAGTTGGGTAGGCTGTACTTCTTTAGGGATGGCGGCAGGATGATTGAGTACATAGATGATGATATGTCCCATGGAAAACCTAACACATCATAGTATGCAATTAGGCAATTGATGAGGTTGGCTGGGTTCTCTAGTACTTTGGGGTATAATGTTTGTTACGAATGTACCGGACTATTTTCTTTTCGTCTTACTGCTTATCTTCCCTTCATCTGATAACCCTTGACAATTACCAAGCAGTATTCCTATCATCATGACTCGTACTTGTTCCACCTTGTTCTATCTTGTTCTATCATGTTTATCTCTGACTCATACCCCTGACGTCCTATTGGAGGATAAGGGGTTACTGTACAATTCTACCCGTGCACAGGAGGGACGTCCACCCTCAAGTCCTCTGTATATAACATGTAACCCACTGCGAGGATAAGCCTTAAGCTTATCCTCTTGTACAATCACTAGTACTTGTTTGGATCTTCAGCATGTCTACTAAGTCTTTCAAGTCCCTTGACTTGTCTTACCTCGTTTACTCGCTCTCAAACCTTGGGCTTCGCCTAGGGCTCCACCACCTCGTCGTATAGGTGTTTGACTGCTCGACTGCGTGTTAAACCCTTACATTAGGATAAGCTTCCTGTCCTACTCGAAGCCACAGTGGATTATACGATCCCAGACCCGCTACCAGCAGGAATCCGCTGGAGCAGAACCAGTCGATCCCTTATCACAGGAATCAAAGGACCCATTACCTATATCGGGAACGATCAGTGGGAAACAGTTGAAGGCGAAGTACTCTATTTCCCTTCCCACACCCACAACCCTCTTGCCACATCAGCACCCTGTCTATCTCGACCACCATCTCGCACCTCATCCCAAGGAGAGATCGTACAAGATCCAACCTCACCAGTAACCCTACCTCATGTACAGGAAGAACCATTTCCTTTCTCTTCCTATCCTCTAGCAGCTCATCTCTCTGATACTGCGCAAACAATAGCTACCAGCCCCATCTTCATCTCATATGAACCACCACCAACACCACCACCCACACCACCTCCATCTATTTCTACCATGTCCGGACAACTGCTCCAATCCAAAGGACTCAAGGTCAAAGACCCTCAGACGTTCAATGGTGACAAAACGAAGTACCGCGCCTTTATGAATAGTTGTAGAGCCTATTTCATTGCAAACGCACACAAAAACCCTCAAGACGCTCAAAAGATCGTCTTTATACTCTCATATATGGAAGGAGGAACTGCGGGACCATGGAAAGACACATATCTCGAAACCACAATGCGTATCTCTACCCCTACCTTTGCAGAATTTGAAGCTGCCCTTGATATCTCATTCAAGGATGCAAACTTGCAGAGAAGGGCCATGATGCAGCTCACACAGTTAAAACAGAAGGGAAAGACAGCAGACAAGTACCATGCTGAGTTCCTCACCATTGCACATGATGCCGGAGTAACTGATGATATCAATCTCATCTGGTACTTTGAGCAGGGGCTTAACCAACCCCTAGTCCAACAACTCTATTCCAGAGAAATCCGTCCCACTACCTTTGTCGACCTCACCAAACTCGCAATACAAATGGATACCAATTTCCGTCTCTATCAAAATATGAAGAAGAGTCTTGCACCAACCACCACTACGATGAAGAAAAAGGAACGACACCCTGATGACATGGATGTGGACTGTACTAAACTCCGATGCCTAACTCCAGAAATGCGTAAGAAACTTCAAGAAGAAAATAAATGCTTCGCATGCCAGGAGAAGGGCCATATCGCCAAAGACTGTCCAAACCGAGACCGATTCAAAGGTAAAACTCCTTACAACGCCAAAACTCGAGTCACCAGGGATGAGGAAGATCCACAGGAGGAGGATGACGCGAAGGTTCGATGAGTTCAAACTCCGAAACAACAAGCAAACCCAAAACCTTCGTCCTCAAGAGCAGTCTTAGTCGAAGAAATAGATGAGGAAGAAGAACAAGAAAATCCACCAGAATACGTCACCAAGAGGCTCAATGTGCAAAACTTACGACGTCTAGTTCAAGGGTATTCTCTAGAGGAGAGAAGAAGTCTCGCTGGTTCGATTTTGGATGAGGAGGATTTTTGATCAGTTCGCCCCTTGCTACATGGTTGCGAACTAAAAACATGTACCCCTGCGATGAATTTTTGAGAATAACAGTTCAAAACGCATTCATGATCCCCATTGAATTGCATGCTCACGGAGGGAAGCGTAGCTGGGAGGTTAAAGCTCTGCTCGACAGCGGAGCCACCACCAACTTTATCCATCATCGACTCGTTACAAAGCACAACCTAAAACTCGAACAACTACCCCAAGAAATCATTGTCCAGAACGTTGACAACACTGAGAACGTTCTAGGATGAATCAAGCATTGAGTCTACCTCTCCATGAAGGTGAACGGACACCTCGAAGTTGTTTGCTTCCTTGTCTCCGACCTAGGCCATGACGACATCATCCTGGGTCACACATGGTTAAGAAAACATAATCCAGCCATCGATTGGCAAAAACCCACCCTCATCTTTGCTCACTGTCCACCGTCGTGTCAACTATCCCTCGCCAAGAAATGGCAAGTACGTGATCTTGTAAAAGCTAAAATGGTAGGGAAAAGACGACAAAAGAAGACAGTACAATTTGCACAACTCCCTGAAAAGCACAAGAAAACAATAGCGGAGGAAGTACAAGAATACTGGAGTCTGGAAGGAACGCGAAAGACTACAATGGCAATGACCTTGGCAGCAGCTGAAAATGTCAAAAAGGAAATCAAGACGTTGGAGGAACAAATCCATCCCCCCTGATTACCTTCCATGGAGGAAAGTTTTCGAAGAAATGGCCTCTCATGAACTCCCTCCTTCGTGCAAATGGGATCACGCCATCAACCTCAAACCGGATGTCAACCCCGAGAACAATTGCAAAGTCTATCCCTTGAACCTGGAAGAGCAAAAAGCATTAGACGCTTTTCTCAAGGACATGTTAGAACAGGGATATATCCAAGAATCCCAGTCTCCATTCGCCTCTCCCTTCTTCTTTGTCAAAAAGAAGGATGGAAAACTCCGACCGGTCCAAGATTACCGACAATTAAATTCCCTTACAATCAAGAATCAGTACCCACTTCCACTCATTTCTGACGTTGTCAACAAACTCAAGGATGCTCGATACTTCACCAAGTTCGACGTCTGTTGGGGTTACAACAACGTCCGCATTAAAGATGGTGACGAGTGGAAAGCGGCATTTAAAACCAACAGGGGATGTACGAACCCCTTGTCATGTTCTTCGGCCTCATGAACTCTCCTGCCACCTTTCAAGCTATGATGAATGAGATGTTCAAAGACCTCATCGAGACAGGTAAAATCTTCATTTATATGGATGATATCCTTATCGCCACTGCTACCTTGGAAGAACACCGAAAGCTCGTCCAACAGGTTTTACAGTGTCTCCAAGATAACCACCTATTCCTAAAACCAGAAAAATGCGACTTTGAGCAAGAAGAGGTTGAATATCTTGGAATGCGCCTCTGCTATGGTCAACTGGCTATGGACCCGATCAAGTTAAAGGGTATCCAAGACTGGCAGGCTCCCAGGAACCTCCACGAAGTCCGAGCCTTCTTAGGATTCACGGGTTTCTACCGACGTTTTATTCGTAACTTCTCGCAAATCGCCCGACCTCTCAACGATCTCACAAAGAAAACACACCCCTGGCAATGGACAGAAGCTGAGGAAAGGTCATTTCAAAATCTCAAAGCACGCTTTATGGAAACCCCTGTCCTTATCCAACCCAACCCAACCGCTCCCTTCCATCTTGAATGTGACGCCTCAAAAATGGCCTGTGGAGCTGTCCTCTCGCAGAAGGGAGACGATGGGTTTTGGCACCCTGTTGCCTTTATGTCTAAATCCTTTATCGAGGCTGAATGAAATTACGATATTTATGACAGGGAACTCCTCGCCATCATCAAGGCACTTGAAGAATGGTGTCATTACCTTGAGGGCTCCCCTCACACCATCGAAATTCTCTCAGATCACAAAAATCTAGAGGTCTTCAAAGAAGCTTGCAAACTATCCCGACAACAGGCCCGCTGGGCTCTTTATCTCACCTGCTTCGACTTTTCAATCACCCATGTCGCAGGGAAAAGCGCAGGGAAACCAGACGCTCTTTCACGACGACCAGATCATGATTCAGGAGATCACGACAATGAGGATCATATTCTCCTACCCTCATCGGTATTTGCTCGCTCCACAACTCTAGTATTGAACGATTCCGCCCTCCTTCAAAGAGTCAAAGACTGTCAATCACTAGATGGAGAAATACTGGATGTCCTTCGATCAATACAGGCCAATGCACCCAGCCCTATGAAATGCACCCTTCTCAAAAATTGGGCGGTACACGATGGACTTGTCTTTTATTCTGGACGCCTTTGTATCCCTAATGACCTCGACCTACGACGAGATCTAGTTCAACTGCATCATGACACACCCTCAGCAGGACACCCCGGACGAGTTAAGACCCTAGATCTAATCCAACGCTCATTTTGGTGGACAGGTATGCGCAAATTTGTATATGACTATGTTGATGGTTGTGCTATCTGTCAATCCACAAAAAATCTCCCTAATTGACCACACACCCCACTGTCACCTATCCCACCAGAAGAGAATGCCACCCCTTTCTCCACTGTTTCCATGGATTTTATTACGGAACTCCCACCGTCTAATGGCTTCAATGCCATCGCTGTCTTTGTTGATCATGATGTCACCAAAGCGACAGTTATCACGCCATGCAATTCGACGATAATGGCTGAACAAACGGCCTCCCTTTACCACACTAACATCTGGAGACGCTTTGGTCTCCCTACTAAATTGATCTCTGATTGAGGGACTCAATTTACCACATCTTTCACCAGGGAACTGTGCTGCCTCTTATCCATTCAACAGGCCATGAGCACGGCCTATCACCCTCAAACCAACGGACAAACCGAATGGCTCAATCAAGAGCTAGAACAATACTTATGTGCTTACTGCAATACCTGCCAATCTGACTGGGCGGATCATCTTATCAATGCAGAATTCACCCATAATACACGTATTCATTCCACCACAAATTCATCACCCTTCTTTGCCCTTATGGGCTATCACCCTGTTTCATTTCCTCGTTCTTTCGAACCCACCCCCATTCCGGTGGTCCAAGACCGCCTCTCCGTGTTATCACAACTCCGTGACAACATCTCAGCTGCGCAGCTTATCGCCCATCGGCACTGGGTCGATAATATCCCTTCCCTACCCTACAAGGAAGGTGACTCAGTTTGGTTAGAAGGGAAGCACCTCTCCACCTTCTATCCTTCTGCTAAGCTAGCCCCTTGACGTCATGGACCTTTCGTTATTTCTAAAATAGTCAACCCAGTCACATTCCATCTCACACTACCCCCTTCCTGGAAGATCCACCCTGTCAGAACGATATTCGTTATTTTCTCTTTTTCTCTGATTACGTAATCCAAACGAAGCTTTCATACTTACTATTACTATATTGGGCTAGGTTGGAAACCTTATTTGACGTATGATCTAAACCTTCGCATGACTCAGAACCATTAGATCATACGGGCCCAGCTTACTATACTACTATGACTCATATGCTGCGCATCGATGACTGATGCTGTGCATTAGCTTACAGATCATTCTATACTATTCCATAGGATTCCAGCGCACAGACCATGAGGGTCTAACGCTATTGGTTGATAAGGTCTGACACCTGTCGAGCATGGTCAGACCTACCCTAAAGTACCTACTATATATACTGGCCTCTGCCTGGCATATCCCCTCAGTTCTAGTCATCTGGGATATCCGCCAGGTAAGCTCCATAGACACTTCTCTTGTAGTTCCTTCACTGATATATATCTGGGATATCCGCCAGCTGCTGTGCGTGTTCTACCAAGACTAAGTCCTCACTTTCCTCTTCTTCCTTCTTTGTCGTTGTTGTGGCTTCGCAGCTTGCGTGCGCCTCACACACCCCGTCTTCCATGGATCTTTCCTTTCCCCTTACAAAGAAACCACTTCACATGGCCTCAATTACCTCCGACCACCTCCTGACCTTATCGCAGGAGATGAACACTTCAAAGTTGAGTCTATTCTAGACTCGCGCTATATTCGCAACAAGCTCCACTACCTGGTACACTGGTTGGGCTATCCATCAGCAGATGACCAATGGTTACCTGCTGCGGAACTCAAATCAGCACCGGATTTGGTTGCTTCCTTTCACACCGCACACCCCACAGCCACCTCCCCAACCCTCCACCCTACTACTTCTCGACGAGGTCGTCGATGTTAAAAAGGGGGGGGGTGATTTTCTACTTCCCTCATCCTCACATCTCTTTTCATCCTCACCGCCTTTCTACAACCCTGGAACTCTCTCCCATCCCGTTTTCACTCCAAGAACTACCCATGGCTGATACTCCATCTCCACCTGACTCCTTCCAGTTCCCCCATACCTTTGTTAATGGCCAGCTGCATATTCTCATGACTGCAGCTGAATGGATGCAGGCAGCAGATGACGCTGACCTACCAGAGGATGCAGTTCCTCAAGACTCACCTCTCACCCAGGTTGAGGAGGCCATAGAACAATATGAGGCTCAGTTTCACAGTTCCCCCACTCCTACTGACCATCTATTCGCCATTGCAGAAGAAACGCCAACCAGAACACCCGATGACCCACTCACCCTCTTAGAGGCTGAGGCTAAGGAGGAGCTAGAGGAAAGGATAAATCTCTACGGTGACCCTCTCCCCTCTCCAGTCCTAAGTCTCAAAGATATCCCAGTCAATTTTGAAAATCCTGAGGAACTCATCCTCAATCGCCATCACTACCCTCATGGGTATGAATCCGACACACCACCAGGGTCGCCACCCCCTATCTCTACGCTCCACTCAGATACCCCCACTTACGTTCCTGCTGAACTACCGCCATCCCCTACACCCTCACAACCTATCCTTCCATCTCCACGCATCAATACACCCAACTACGACACCGACATAGGCTTAGGTCCAGAAATACCCGCTCCTGCATCTTCACCCAGCCCTCTGCCCATTCCACCACCTCGCACTCCCACACCATACCTACCTGCACTAGGTCCCACCTTCAATGACCTGCCTGCCGACTTCATAGTTGAGATGTTGGGCAAACTACGCCGTACCCCTGACAGAATCCCTTTGGATCTAGTCATACAAGACAGTCAGTTCTTCGAGGTGAAGCGATTCGCTAAACCAGTCCTCCCCGGACCACTTCACCAGGACATCAAACTGTCGCCCCCCTTCCACCAGATCCTTGTGGATCGTGACAGCAGCATCAGGGTGGAAAGGGCGCTGATCCACTGTCATGACAGGGGCCTCACTGCCGATGTGGTACAATACTGAGACTATTATCACTGTCTCGACCACCTTTATGCGCTCATCAAACATCTTAATGAGCTGGTGAATCAGAGGACCTGGGAGGCACAGGAGATCGTGAATAGACTGGTTAATGCAGACGCTGAGTCTCGCATGCTCCCATACCTCGCCACCCCATATCACGTTAACCCACCTGAGATCATCTCAGTACCACCCGCCCCCTTATCTGCCTATCCCAATCTCTCTGACGAATCACCCACCTCTTCGCCTTCATCACCTGAACCCGCCGCTCGCATCAGAGGAGGGGCTGATGATTTGGAAAAAGAGAACCAGTCTAAGCGACCCAAACATAAGCCCACTCGTTGCTTTAACTGCAACAAGGTAGGGCATAGATGGCGAGAGTGTAGGGCACCACGATGTGCCAACTTCCACCCACACCAACCCTCTACCTCCTCGCGCCCTCATTCCGAGTTCCGCCCTCTGTTTACCCATCTATGTCAACGATCACATAGTGGACCTTGTGTCTACAACTGCAAGTTCTGCAGAGGGTGCGGTTTTGATTTGTTTCACAGTGTTCATGGTCTGGGATGCTCGTACGCTGATTGCGCCACTACCTCTCATGACCCTACGGACTACGAGATGAACGACGTGGATGACTATGACTAATTGCTGAGGCAGCAATTGGGTAGGAGAGGGGTGATGTTACGAACGTACCGGACTATTTTCTTTTCGTCTTACTGCTTATCTTCCCTTCATCTGATAACCCTTGACAATTACCAAGCAGTATTCCTATCATCATGACTCGTACTCGTTCCACCTTGTTCTATCTTGTTCTATCATGTTTATCTCTGACTCATACCCCTGACGTCCTATTGGAGGATAAGGGGTTACTGTACAATTCTACCCGTGCACAGGAGGGATGTCCACCCTCAAGTCCTCTGTATATAACATGTAACCCACTGCGAGGATAAGCCTTGAGCTTATCCTCTTGTACAATCACTAGTACTTGTTTGGATCTTCAGCACGTCTACTAAGTCTTTCAAGTCCCTCGACTTGTCTTACCTCGTTTACTCGCTCTCAAACCTTGGGCTTCGCCTAGGGCTCCGCCACCTCGTCGTATAGGTGTTTGACTGCTCGACTGCATGTTAAACCCTTACAATGTTGCAGGTAGGATGGGTAGAGGGATGGACATGGTGGTGAGAGGGAGTAGGCAGATAGGTGGGTTGAGCCATGGTGTCAGTGCAGGTGGGCGAATACCTTATAATGAGTGTCCTCATCAGTGGTGACTGCTGATCAAGGGTCCTGGGTAAAGGGTGGACAGATGGGGTATAGTTTATTGTCATTGTGGACCATCAGATGTTCCAGATGGAAGACAGGTGAAACAAGGGACCTAGTTTTATGTTGTTGCAGATGTCAGCAGTTCTAATGTAAAATTCCATCAGAAATGACTAAACAGGTGTAGTTTAATGTCATTTCGGATGTCAGCTGTTCTAAAGGAAATTTCCAGTGGAAACAACCAAACCAGTGTAGTTTAACATCATTTCAGACATCAACTTGAAGGGTTGACAATGCATAGTTTAACATCGTTTCAGATGTCTTCTAGTACAGATGCAAGTGCAGGTATCAGTGGCCAGGTACAAATGAACGGGTTTACAGTTTAATGTCTTGTGTCAATCCAAACGATGCTGGTCTAGATGTCAGGGTACTCCAGTTCCAACTCCTCAGGCATATCACATACCTGGGTAGGCATGAGACAATGAGAGAAGTTGAACTTGGGGAAGGGGAAGTTCTGGGGTGTGTACAGGATGGATGGCATGAGCTTGGGGTGGAGGATGACTTGGATGATTTCTTGGTATGCTTGGGGCCAGGGTATTTGCAGGGTATCATAGTGAATAACAAGGGCATTAACCAGGGTGATTGGGTCATCAACTGGGTTGTCTAGGTAGTCCATGGTGTGGGCGAGTTGGATTAGTGATGTGATAGTGGGGCAGGGTGGTTGATATACAGGTGATGGGAGTGGTAGAGATTTCTGAATCAAAGAAAAACAAGTAGGTGGCATATGGAACAGTAAAGTGTGCTAAGCACCAATGAATTGGATTTCAACTGCCTTGCTTAAGGACAGAAGCCATCGTGTTCAAAGGGTAGAGTGTACAGTAAAACAAGTGGGCAGGTTGTTGTTAGAAGAGATATGGATGTAAGGATGCAAAGTGGGAGAAATAAAACGAGGTGGAAGGAGAAAATTACCCCCCTTTTTAACCTCTATGACCACGTTGAGGCCAATTTACAGGAGTGGGGTGGGTAGCAGGTCTGGGTGCGTCAGGGTGAGTAATGTGAAACTGTGAAATGATATGGGGTGTGCTACAAAGCTCAGAAGTGGGTAGCCATTCATCATCAGATGATGGATATCCAGTCCAGTGAATTGTCATGACCCGGTCCGGTCTCTGCTTACATGAGCCAGTCTCCGCTTATGTTTCCGGACCGGACCGTTCCATTTCCGCACTTGTTGCAAATCCACAAGTGTCGTCTTTGTGTGTTGGGAGATGCCGTGCACACCGTGCCACTCCACACATGTCCGACAGTCCATCCGTCCATCCATCTGTCCATCCATCCATCCATCCGTCCATCCATCCAGTCTGCGGTCCCATCCCACGTGCGTATAACCTTTCCATCCTTGTTCCGCCTTATGCGAAGTACTACGTTCCTTTCTGACTTAGCTC
>QLPM01016553.1:0-13295 GCA_003314695.1 Albatrellus sp. MG142 | reverse complement strand
CCCTGGCACCGCACCAATTTGCAGAAGTCCCCGCGCGCGTGTCTGCCGTAAATTCGTCCAATGATGCACAATGAGGCCCGAGCTCCACCTCGGCTGGGCGCCCATCTGCGCATTGACTGCGGGCATCACGAGGCGCGGCAGTCCCACACGCAGGCAATCGTGGAGGATTCGAAGCAGGGGAACTGTACTGTAGTGTCGATAGAGATAGATGCAGAGTCTATATCTTGCGCCGCGCCCGCAGGACGTGGGCGCACAAGAAGCGTGGGAGCTTATAGGAAAATACTGTACGCGTAGCCTAATTTCACAGTATGAGCAGGAGGGCGAGGAGAAGAAAAGAGAGAGATAAGTAGAGAGGGATGTGTCAACAGAGAGAAGAAAGAAAAGGAGGCAGAGGAGAGTGGTCATAATTACGACGCGTAAACGGAGGAAGAGTGACAACACGAGATTTATGCGGCTGGCAGAATGGAAGGTGAGACAGATGTCGACTATGCACACACGCAAGAACGGTCGTGAACTTGAATTATGTGCGGTATCAGGGCGACGGGTGTAGGTGGGACAACAAGAACGGCGAGTGTGGAGGAGGCCTACGGATGAGTCCTCGAGAGGCACAAGGCAAAGTATATAGGTTAGGTTAGCGGTGGGAGTGGCTCGGAAAGACAACAGAGACTGCGAGGTGTGTGGAGGATAATACAATGGAATGCCGTCCATGCCTATACTTTTCGTGTTGCATGCCATGCACGACGGTGCTAGTGCCACCAGACCCATACTCTCTCGTTCGCTCGTACAGCCTCTCCTCGACACCGTACGCCCCCACACTAGTGTATACCGCCCCATCCATTATCCCCACAACTTGTGAGAGTATTTCCATCCTGGGGGCACCATGCACCGACATCACTGTTCTGTACTACCCAACTAAGCCCATTCCGCCGCAACACAGAACCGAGATTTGAAACTGAAGATAATAAAAAGGGGGAACTGAAGTTCGGACGACAGGTGGTCCCAAGCACAGCCTGCTGCCGGCTCTCAGCCCATCTTGCCGTCTTTCTTCTTCTGTTTGCGAGGCGGTGTCACTGGTCGTCCCATGTTCATGCCACCATACGGATACTTTGCCTTCTTCTCAGCTGGCTTCAGGATCTGTATTAATTGCAATGAGATGAAATTGAGTGCAAATGAAATTGCACGGTGCATACCTGGAAAGAGCACAGCAGCGTCTCGTCCACACTCATCATCGCACCAGCATTATCGAATTCCCCACAATAGTTCGGTGCAGAAAAGAGTGTCACAAGCTGACGCTTCGCGAAAAACTCATATCCATCTTCTACAACCTGTGGATACATACAGTCAGCAACAGGTGATACTACACCATACGTCTCAAATGAGAACTACAGAAGTCACGTGACAACTTCTGTGGTGGAGTCACCCTTCAGAAGCAACGAGTGATTCCATTGATCGCCGCATATAGACAGAGGAAATGGGATAAGGCTCGTGTGCGTACCTGATGAGCTCGACATATCAGGTCCATGTCGTGTTTCTGTAAAAATCGAGACACCACATCTGGACCAAACGTAAACGACACTCCACGGTCGTTCTCCGACCACCCAGTGATGTCTTTATCTGGGTCCGACCATAGCAGATCACAGAGAAGACCTAAGAATACAAAGCGTCAATCAGGAAAAGATAGGAATAGGAAGACTGATGTAACGCACCGGTATCTGGCACGTCCGTTGGCCTCATCACTCGTCGTATTTGCTCCATCGACTGCAGATCCGGGCTCAGTCCACCATGCATTGTAAATATTTTTTCGTCAATGATAGCGGCAATGGGCAGACAATTAAAGCAATCTGTGAAGGTCTTCCACAACTTGATGTTGTACCGTCGCTTGCCTACACAGGCTTATCAGCCAACGCAGCACGATTACATGAGCGAATGACGAGATACGTACATTCATCGTAAAACCCGTAAATACGGTTGATACTCGCGCACTCGTGATTGCCCCTGAGGATGAAGAAATTTTCAGGATACTTGATCTTGTATGCCAGCAGGAGACAGATCGTCTCGAGCGACTGTTTTCCCCGATCCACGTAGTCGCCAAGGAAAAGATAATTTGCTTCTGGTGGGAAGCCGCCGTATTCGAACAGTCGGAGGAGGTCGTAGTACTGGCCATGGATATCACCTAGATGAGGTATGATTATCGTCGAAAAAGGACCAACTTTAATAATACGAACCACATATCTTGATGGGAGCCTCTAGTTCCAGGAGAATAGGTTGGTTGATAAAAATCTCACGAGCTTTAGTGCAGAGATACTTGATTTCGTACTCTTGTAGTTGCACGGGCTTCCCTGGCCGGTTTCCCCGTACTAGATGGCCACAACATCAATACGCTTATCCCACATCAGCGGACCCAACTCAGCCAGCCCGGGTCAAAAAAAAAAGCCAAAAGTGGCAGATCACACTGCCCAGCAGCATCGCAAGACGTGAGTATCGTGTAGGCTGGATGACTTCGCAATTCAGTCGCCAGCACAGCCTCGCAGCCGACCTCAGTCAACAAGGACAGCACGAGCTGGAACTTCGACAGCGTGCAGCGGCAATGATAGAGCGTACAAGAATGGGCGACACTTCTGTTCACGATTTGCCAATGTGCAGCTGCGGAGTAACGCCCTATCACTGCGATCGCAAAGTAGGCCGGCCATATAACCAACAGCGCTCTACCACCATAACTAGTCGCACGGAGCACAACGCTGCGACGGCGCTGAGGCACGACGAAAATGATAATTCACCTTCCAATAAGCGGTCAATGACCGAGTCGAGATCGATCTCCGTTGCAGAGTCAGCCATGGGGGAGGGTTGCAGCAGTGGGGCGTGGCGGGGGCTAGGGCGTTGCGTGAAGTGTGTGAGGGCGAGAGAGAAAGGATGGGTAGCTAGGATAAGGTGCTGGGGGGCCAAAGAAAGAAGAGATTGACCTTGTTATTTGGGTTGAAAAATAGGCAGCGGTCTACCGTGGTTGAAGTTTTTTGTGAGTGGGGCTGGTAGAGGAAGGGGGTTGTAGAACGGGTCAGGTGGTGGCCGTACGGCTGCCAGAACCGATTCTTGAGAGAAAAAGAAAAGAAAAGAAATGGAGGAGGAATCGATGGAGGAGAAATAGAGAGTGCAGCGAGTGAGGGTGTGGTGTGATGCGACAGCTCTCCAGAGTATCGAGGACCCGGTTACCCCCCGCCACCGTCGGTCCTATCGTGGGAATGTTTCTCACTAAGCTCCATCCTTATCACTCCTACTAGTACTGTAGTTATATTCTCTTCTACAGCAGCTGTCCTCTTATTGTCAATCAACCGCCATCTGCTCTTCTCTTCCCTCTTTCAGCTTCGACTGGTCCACAATATACATCAGCGTTGCCGTGTTCTCGTGGCACCTGTCCAGCCATCAGTGCTTTGTCCACAACAACAATAACAAGGCCTCAACACGCACAACTTCGCGACTGCGCCCTCGAACTCCCCCACGGCCCGTTTCACCTCCCGCAGAACGCTCGCCATCTCCACCCCGCGCTCCCGGATCCACCGTCCGTGTGCCATCAGCACCTCCCGCACCCAACGTAGGCCCCACTCCAGCCGCGGCCCCGACTCTAGCCGCTCCGCCGCAACACTCAGCAGCTTCGCGACATACATTGTTGGCAGTTGCCGCGACACCAGCTTAATGTCTTCATATGGCACGCACTCGTAGACCCGGTGGAGAAGTGCCTTTTCGTTGAGCCGGAACGCCATCACCAGCGCCTGCAAGTACGCCCGCTCTTGCAGCGTTGATAATACTGCCTGTGGCGTCAGCTCCATCGTGAGGTCGAATGGATCAAACCTCATCTCGTCGTCGACGGAATAGATCAGCAAACCCTCAGTTGATGCGGCTGCCCACGCGCGGCCTGTCGGCGCAAAGCGAATGCACTTCGTCCGCGCCTCTTGCTTGTACCGACGCTTTGACATGTCCCCCCTCTGCGCTCCGGGAAGCGAGATGTCCATGCGGTCTTCCAGATCACTCGCATCTCCCCGATCGTCGATCAAGTCCAGATTTCCCGCTTCCGTCACCCTCCGGCTGTCCAAGAACTCCTCTGTCCTGTCCAACGACAAGTTTTCTGAGATTTGCCAGCGCTTGATGAGGACGCCCTCTCGCGCGTCGTAGAGCACGACGTACTTGCTGTTCCCTCCCGCCAGTACGCACGCGCCATCTGCGCTCCACGCCACGCTCGAAAACGCTTTTCCTGACGCGTTGTTCGAGGCGGCCATGCGGTCGTCCGCCTTACGCCCTCCCGTAATATCCTTCCGGCCTTCAATGGTATTTGTTTGCTGCGATATGTTCGTCGAGAAAAATGTAAGCTGTCCATCAAGCGTGGACACAACGAATTCCTGCCCGTCTGGCCGGTATGCGAGCGTCAACACGTCCGAGCTCAGCTGCAAAGCCTCCACTGCGCGTGACCGATCAAACACATTCCACACTCGCACCGTCTTGTCCCACGAGCCGCTTGCGAGTACATTCACCGTCGGTGAGAATGCCAGTGAGCTGACAGGGCCTTCGTGCCCTGCGAGGACGTCCAGTAGCTTTCCCGTCTGTACCGACCACAGGAACACTTCGAACGAGTCTGTGGATCCAGCGGCGATGACTTCGCCACTGGGATCCACCGCAAGGCAGGAGAACTGGACAGGCGAAGGCGACGTGAATGTACGGAAATTACGATAGCGCACGAGGTCAAACGCGCGGACGGTTCCGTCTAGGGAAGCCGAGAAGAGTACCTGTCCCTGTCCCGCGAACTGCACAGCAGATACCGAGGATGTATGCTGCGAGAATGTGATGATGCAGAACCCGGAGTGCGTGTTCCACAGCTTGATCTTGCTGTCGTCGCCTCCGGTAGCGATGTATTGCCCGTCTGGCGAATAGGCAAGCGCATTCATGTCGAAGTAATGCCCCTGCTGCTTGAGGATGTAAGATTCCGACTGCCACTCCCACACGAGCAGCTGTCCAATTTTCCGCGCGCCGAAAGCGAGCCACTCGCCGGACGGGTTCACCGCGACGGACGAGATTTTTTCTTGAGATATGCTAAGCGTGTGCACGTTGGTGAACGCCGGCATCTCCCAAAGCCCGAAAATCCCGGTTGAGAAGCCGACGATTAGCAGACTGGATGCCTGGTGGAACGTGCTGCAGACGATCTTTGTGCCCGGCTGGTTGACGTAGTTGCGTTTGTGGACACCCCAGCGAGTATGTGCGATGAGGTGGTCGGTAGAGGTAGATGCGATGGGAGTGTTTTCTTCAGCATCGGTGTCAGAAGAGTCTACGTCGGAAGGCTTGGCTCTCCACGTGAAGACAGCGCCATCTCGACTGACAGTATAGATCTGATGCGAATATTAGCAAAGCACGCGAGAAAGTTGCAAAAAGACGCACAGTTTTGGAGTCGCCGGAAAAGTAGGCGTTAATAACTGCATCTTTGTGCCCAGCGAACGTTTTTGGTCGGAATCCCTCTACGGGGTCCAGTGTGAACAAGCGAGCGGTCATGTCCCTGCTTGTTGTGATAAAACATCTGCAGATAGGACATATATCAACTGAAGGGCCACGCATATACCCCCCAAAACGCACTTTGAATCCAGAGACCATTCGATGCTCAGCACCTCGTCGTGGTGTCCCGTGTATGTCCTATGCAAGACAAATGGCGCAAACTCCCTGACGAGATGATTCGGTGTCCTCCACACCTGCACGTGTGACTCATGGGTGACGGCGATGTACTTCCCGTCAGGCGAAAATTTGATCGACTTGACGGGCTTGTTGAAGTTGAAGTGATGCAGCACGACTCCTCGGCGGAAGTTAACCAGCAGCGCTCTTCCATCTGGAGATCACGCTTACACATTAAAGACGACACGGGGCTGTATGAAGCAAGGACGCACCTTCGTCCACACTGATCAATACATTGGAATCCGGGCTAAGCGCAATTGCCGCAATATTTTTCCTGTTCTCGAATGGGAATGTGAAAGACTTGTTGCTTTAGACAGAGTTCCATCAGCACGGTGCATGACATAGACATGCCGACGAACATACTCACTTCACCAAGTCAAAAACGGACACCCTGTTGCCCACTGGACTGAGAACCGAGTTTCCATCCGGTGTGAAAAGGATATTTCCCTGACGGTACACGGTCCCGCATAGATTGGAGAACTGTTCGAGACCCGATGCGTCAGCCAATCGTTACCCGTCAAGCGTGCTAGACAGGAAATGGACCTTGTAGTTCGCCTTCATAGATTTTATAGAAACGTCACTCTGCTACTCAGCCACAATCGCGAAGCAGAAGTCACGCACGACAAAATCTTGAAGGGACCCCAGAAGTCTATAAGCCTAATCAGGAGTCCCTCTGGCTCTGGTAATTTTGAGTCAAGTTATTACTACTTCATCGCTTGTTTCATTGTCAGCCAGATGTCTCAATTCTTAGCTCACAATAGACTATTTAGACAGATAAATTGCAAATAAACTAATATAGGTGCACAGATTTTTGCAATTTGATAAGAATTTTCCCCCTCCCCAACCATGAGCCCATATCCGTCAGAATACCGGTCCTGGTGATGAGTAATGGATTACAGCCTAAGGATAGACTGTACTCCTTTGTAGTCCTGCCAATGTCGGCAGAGGCACCGGGGCTCCTCTTCGCCTCCAGAGTCTTCGACCAGACGACTACGCGCTGATTGGCGCGCTGGGAAACGAGTGGACTACGGGCGGCGCCTAGCTGATAAAACGGAGGTACGCCGCCACGTTCTGGACCTCATATAGACTAAGAATGGCGAGAGTTAGAAAAAGACGGGCGCGGATCCTGCATGAGAAAGGACCTACGGTCCCATGTCGATTATCCTAACTTCAGTTCATGAGGAATTTAATGCGCCCCGGCTTATGCGGCGCAGCCGCAGATGATAGTGGTGGCATGATATGGTCGCGCTAACCGTTAAGATGCAGAAGAGGGTAGTACAGCAAGCGGAGAAGAATACAGAAAATACAGCTCGAGGACTGGAATGGGGCTGATGATGCAGAAGGGGACTGGAACGCCCTTTTATACGCTCGAAGTACTGTTCGCCATACCCCATTAAATGTGGCCAGTTCGGCGCGTCGTACCCCGCAAAGGGAAACAATAGCTTGAACAAAGGTCAAAGAGCTGCCAGGGTCGGCCATAATTGCCCCTGCGCACACAATGTGCAAGCCACCCGGGCTAGGACCCTAGAAGTGCAACCGTACTGTATCAGATTAATATCACTGTGCAAACCTGCCATCCGCTTGACGGAATACGACGCGTAGAGCCTGAGGGCCAAGGCCTGGTGGTTTTTCCACAGCGTGGAGGGCATGAGCACCAAGCACAAACTAGTATTCTGTATTTGTCGAGAAATCAAGACAGTGTAGGGCACAAAACGACGATAAGCAAGCTCTGAAAGTGGGACCATACGCGAATGGTCAAAGCACTAGAGCGGTCATAAAAAGTGAACATTGTGGCGTCCGAATGAGGCAGGTGACGCGGTTAGGACCTGGCCATTCCTGACGTAATGCTTGGAAATTCGCATGCGCGTTGTTGAACGCCGCAGTCGCGATCTTTGACTCCACCGCGACATCGACAAAATCCCGTCCGCATTGTGTCGTTCGAAGAAGGGGTTCGTGCACTGACCTCTCTTTTTAAGGTTAGGCCTTCTCACGCACGTATTTGCTGTAGCTTTTGTGTGCCCGCTGCCAAATCGCGGACGCAGAGCGCAACCCTTCTTTGCAACCGTTGGTTCCAACCTTGAATAGCGTGATTTCACGGTAGCGCCGTGTTCCGGACTGCACTTTTCGAGGTGGACGCTTTGTACGTATGGGTGTCCCATTGTCATCTCAGCCGGTCTGCCCAAATGACAATAGCGCCAAGGAGGGCGGTTTGTGGCACTCAGCGGCGTGTCGTAAGGTTTTTGCCTGAGTCGGACGAGGCTATGCATGTGTTTGAGGACGACTTCCTGGAAGCGGAAGACTGAGCTAGTGTCTTTCATGAAAGCACAACATCGGGTTTTGACCACCCATGCAGTGTTCCGTAGAAGGTGGCCGCCTCCCCTTGTTCCGTTTATCAGGGACGGTCCCACAGCGAGCCTCAGCGCCCTCTTTCTTACCATCTAGTTTTGAGATCTGCCTCACCGCAAATTCTACACGATTCTTCATGGTGTCGGTTGGCGCTTAAGGGCCTGGCTCACCCAGGTAAGCTTACAAGAGACTGCCTGATCTTCCTTCGACCCGATGAGATAAGATGAAACGTCTTCGCTAGATGGCTCGGCTGAAGTGACGGACAACCTTCGCAGGTATGTTCTTGCACGCTTTTCTGACTCGTGCTGTGGCGACATGATTGCGAGCATCACTAAATCGCATTTTATCTGACTTTATGGCTAGGCCACAGAGATTTGGCAGGCATGGAATTTACTGCTTGCCGGATTCGTCACCTAGTCTCTCGGGCATTAGCTTGGTACGACGTGTGCCGGTTGAATGCATTGAGATCATCTGGTTGATAGAGTAAGTACCACACACCGATGTTTATTGAAGGCAAGGATAGACCGATACATGGGATAATACATCACGAACAGTATCTGTGCAGGAGATCGATTCTCGATTCATTGATTTTCCAGCGACTTTCACAAACGAAACCAGAGATCCACTTCTATGGAGGAAGGCCGGATTTGAGATGGATCATATCCTTTTTTCTCGTCAGAATACATAGTGCTATGGTGGCCCGACGCTGTCGCCATATGCACTCGCGGTTATAGGAACCAGCACAATGGCAATGCTTTCGAAGGGCAAGTGTGGCCATGTGGCTTGGGCAGACCTTGGATCAGCAACTGGGTGGATGAGCATGACATCGGTCTCTGGAGTGGTGTGAACCGAATAGAGCACAAGGACGAGCCAAAGAGGAGATCTTCGGGTTGGGGTGGCGCAGTATCTGGATTTTTTCGTCAGTTGGCTGCGGCGGGAGGTGCGAATTGGGGGAAACGGTTGGTAGAACGTGATCAAGATCGTAATGACTTTGTAAGTGCTTAACCAGGTCTGGAGGATGTAGGTCTTTCCATTTAGCATTTGACAATCATGCCAATCTAGAGCTACAAGTGGACTTTTCGGCGATATGTAGGGGAATCGAGAAGCAACCTCGGGATCCTGATGGTCGATCGAACTCTGGACTGATTCGCGCGCTCTTATCGAACCGCCCCGCTGCCATCTGCCAGGCGGGCACTGTGGCTTCTCTTCTTTGGTGTTTGCTGCAACTCACATTCGGGTCTGGAGAAAATGCTGCGTACGTTACTTGGTCTTACTTGAATTTGAGTTGACGTGTACAACATATCTCAAGACATTGAATATCGGTCCCCGCCGCAGACGCATTTGAAGTCGGGCCGGAGATCAGGAATCAGCGTGGTGATTAGCGTTGGGACAGCGGACGCCTTGGAATGCGAGTGGGCGTAGCAGAATGCAGTCGAGGCCACGTATGATGTCAGACGGTGACTGAAAGCAGCGGTTGTATGGCCAAATAAGGGCACTGCGGGAGGTAAGTGAATTCCGATATGAGGAGTTGACAGGATTCTTTTGCGGTTTGAAGGGGTGGTTCCCCCAAACGGCGGTGAGCGTTCGAAAGGAAGGAATGCAAGTGGTAAGGGAGATCTGGACGGGCACCGACAGCCCGTCCTGGCGCGGATCAGACTTGCTTTCTGGGGCATTCACAGAAGGGATGTGCCTTGAGTGGGCAAACAGCCCCCGAGGATTGGCTGAAACGCGGCGAGGATAGCCCAGATCGCTCGCATGGAATTCCGGATTTTCCTGAGACATACCACAGCGGCGGGTCCAAGAGGCCCTGGAATCCGTCTTTCTGTGAGATGTCGGTTTGCCTATTTGCTGGTGTCCTCTTCTAGGTTTTATATCTCCTCGTCTTTTCTGTCCACATCTCCCATCCACCTCCCCAGATCGTCTCGCCCTCGATGTCACACCCATCACGCCCCAGTCTTCGTCAGTTGCTCATCGCAAACGATCTCTATTTGAGAGCCAGACACTCTTCCGCTTCTTCCTCCGCACGCCCCTCCGTTTATTCTTCCGCCCCGACTTCCGCTGTCTCGCCCTCATCTTCCCTCTTCTCCAGTACCCAGCCCTCCTTTCCTCCTTCTCCCTGCTCCTCTCACTCCGCCTCCGATACTCCTGCGAAAACTACCTCTTTCGGCGCGCCCGTCGAGTTTGTATTTGAGCTTGACTCGGATTGCCACCGCATACAAGCTACCGTGTCCCCCACCGATCCTGGTGCATCTCAGAAGACGGCAGACTCTGCGTTTAGTTCACCTCTTACACCCACGGACTCTCAGTCTGAACTCGACACTGATTCCACTCGCGTCTCCTGGCCTCCGGGTGTCCCACGCGCCATGATGGGCGTTTTTCGAGCAGACCCTTTCGCTCCCAAAGAGTCCCCAGAGACCCAAGAGGCCCTAGCTTTCCGTGAGAGCCCGTCTTGTAGAGCGGACAGAAGAAAGGCTCCCTCTGTCAGTTCAGACAACAGCCCAGCGGATTCCGTTTACGTACTCGAATTAGGTGCAAAACGCTCGCCATCGCCGGCCGCTTGCCGCACCGTCCAGAATATCGACTATTCAAAACGCCGCCGCGTGGAGACATCGCCTCAGGTCCCATTCTTAGCTACAGGTCCTGAAAGGATGTTCGCTTATGAGTTTAGGGTCGAACTGCCACAAGTCTCTGTCACGCCTAATCCTCCACTTGCAAACGAGGACTATTCAGATGCTAATCCGCGTACTTTCCCAAACCTAAACAGGGCAAATTTGTCGATGTATGCGCAGTCTGTAGTCGAGGACTGTCCTCTCATGGACATTGATTCTGAATCATCTTCGGTACCGGATATCGTGCCTTGTCTTCCACATGCACCATTAACCTCCACTCATCCGCCAACCATATCTCGTCAACCGGTCTCTATGTCAAACTTATCCTTATCTTCATCGGGAAATTTTCCTCCATTACCGATTCAGACGCAAGATTCAGCACTCCTGATCCCTCAGCACCAGCCTTCTTTATTCTCGTCGCTTAATTTGACCACGTCGTACACTCACGGCGTTCTCAGTAACGGCGCCGACGGCCACCCTCCATCCGGGTATGTGTCTGCTCCTCCGCCTTCGCATATAGTCCAGCGCCTTGGCGGCCATGTTCTTCCATTCCCTTTCACTCCTCTCGATCCCATGCCGGTCACTCGTACTTATACAAAACCAAAGCCGACGCGGTGTACACTGCGGGGAACTACGGAATATTTTTGTCATCTGTGCCCTCGTAAGTTCACATTGCCGAACGGCCTTGCACTGCACATCAAGTGGCACAATCGCCGGGCTGCTGAAAATGCCGAAGAACGTCCTGGAGAAGTCGCCTTTCCTCTTCAGATGGCCAGCCAAACCGCTCCCATTAGCGCGTGTGCCGAGGGTCTTCGATGCTGTGGTGTAGCAAGCGCGATGTCCTATTTAAGACCGGCGTCTGTACCCTTCCAGATGGAGTCCTATGCGCCAGCGTCTGATGATCTTCCCTTGATTCCATCCGATGGCCTGCAGTTTCAGGCTCATCATCCTGCACAGGAACAATTTCAGACACATGTACGTCATGTCATGTCATCTCTTTTTGCTTTATGTATTGATTATGTCCAGTATTCGCAGTCGACGTATCCGACTAGCTTCGCCACTAATCCTTCTGGAACCCCGTCCTTACTATTCTCTGAACAACACCATGGCGTTGTAGGATCGAACTCAGGATGCTCATTGTTCCTTGCTCCCTTGGATGGTCTTCCCACCCTGGATCCTTTGCCATTTGTGCAGAATCCATGGACGAACACGAGCGCCGCTCGCACATAGTTGCCTATGCGTACTACATAGCGGGTCAACTCGCGCCATATGTTTGTGTTTCGATTTTCGCCCATCGCTTGGATCGATAGCAGTGATTTCATTACCTTTCAATTGTTTGCATTATATAGACGCATTTTCGCTATTTCTCGTTCGGATCCCTACATATCCTCATTCATCGTATGGAATGACACACGGATATTCTTCTCTGTTCAAACTGCACCTTTACTTTCGGGATTCGGTCCTTGTTCGTTTAATCGTGTCTAGTTTCGTATCCGTCATGGGTATATGCCTCCTGCATGCACAGTTCGCATCCTCGTATTACTGTAATGTCCCTCTGTCATTGCGTTCATGCTGGGCATTATGTATTCCTCGTGTTATCATCCACGCGGTCTCTTCATTATAACAAACGGATCTCACCAGATTAAAACAACATCTAAATACGAACAATCGCCCTATGGCCTGACAGGAGTCACAGAAAAGGTCGGCAGACCCAACCTCCGGTGCTAGTCAGTAGTTATCTAAGCAGCGATATATTGTGAATACTGCTGCCAATCGTCCGGCACTTCCATAAGTATCTCTACTGTATCGGCACAAGTCGATCTGTCTACCTAGTGTCGTGCTTAGTGATCATGATTCTAGAACCAAGAGCCCTGATTTAAGGTTATATTAATCGATAAGGTGAGGACAATGCATTATCATGTCCGTAACCTCAAATCAGGGTTTCCACGGCTTCCTGATGGACGAACCCAACGGTGAGTTCAAAGTCGAAGAAGTTATAATGTGCCCAGCAACGGACGACGCTTGAGAAACGACAACCCAGCGGATCATCACGCAACCCATTCAATACTATAAAGTGCATACTCCACCTCGCCGCCGCTACCCTGCTTTGCATCTAAATCGGATTGTGCTTCGCACATAATGGTCTCCTTTGACGTTATACACAGGCGCGGAGCCGAAAGTGTTTCAGACTCTCCGGAATAGGGTGCATCAGCGAAGGGGAAGACCAGCTCGATCGATCTCGACTCGCGCACGTGTGTGGGCCGCAGGGGGATGAGCAGATGGAAGCGCGGCGGGGATGCTCCATCTGGAGCCGTCCCGAGCGCATTGATGGGACGGCGCAGGAGCTTCTCGAGACATCCTCTGATCCACGCGGCGTGCTCCGCTTCATACACAACATCTGCGCCAAGAACGACATCGAACGGCTCGGCGAACGGGGCCGGGAGTGGGCCAGCCGCGGCTGTCGCCGCGGCCCAGTCGAGCACGTGCGCAGATAGCGCGATGGCGGGCGCGACGGCGGGCACCTGCGCCGCGATGTTGGCGCGCAGGTTCGCGAGGACGCTCGGGTGCATGTCGGACGCGACGATCTCGGCGTGCGAGATTCCGAGCGCCGCGCCATGCAGCGCGAGGCAGCGTGCT
>QLPM01016261.1:0-41040 GCA_003314695.1 Albatrellus sp. MG142 | reverse complement strand
GACACATTTCTCAGCACTGCACTCCGGTGCTCCGGCCCGGTCATTCATAAGTTAACCACTGAGTCACTGCTGAGTCACGTCAGTGTCACGACATTGTTCAAGCTGTCGCCCTCAGTCTCCCCTGATGCACGTCAACTCGGGAGTCCAATCAGAAGAAGGATGCTGTGGTCCTTCGTGGCTTGGTTTTCGTCTCTGGGGAAATGTCCTGCACTCTTTTGACTTGTTCCGTTCTGTTGTCATAGCTGCCAACAAACCAGATACTGAAATTTCAAACAGCATGTAACCATCACGATCCTAGTCTATCAAAGTCCTGATTCGATCGATCCTTCATGGAAGACCTAGTATGATGAATACTGCACGCTGAACACACTGGCTAGGAACCTCAACAACCGCAGGAAGGAGTAGTTATTACTTTTCTGGGGGGCGATTCTCGCCAGTGTCTTTGGAATATGCTCACTTATGCAACTGTGGCCTCAGCTGTGGTCATTGCTTCTGGTTCTGCACCCTGTTGAAGCGTTATTTGCTGTCTCTTTATAATTCTTCCGTCTCACATTCGGCTGATAATGTGTAATCATTTTAATCGCAATTAAAGGAATGTTTAATCAAGGCTAATCGCTCGAGCATCCATAGCCAACCTTCCGTACATCATGTCCCTGCACTCTCCATGAGCCCTTCGCTCTCCATGAGCCCTTTGCTTTCCGTGAGCCTCGCTCTCTGTGAGCCGCTCTCCGTGAGCCTCCGCTCTTCGTGAGCCACTCTTCGTGAGCCTTCGCTCCCCATGAGCCGCTCTCTGTGAGCCACTTCTATTCGAGAATGCCGAACGTGAGTTGAGTTTACTCCCGCTCCACCTGAAGAGTCGACGCTCAAACTTAGGAGCTACTCACCCCTTCTCCCTTCGAGCGTCCACGACCTTGAGGTGAGCCGGAAAGAATTGCCCCGCTCGTCTGTTCTACCGACATGCGACGCACAATCTTCAGTGCCACTAGCTTTTCGATAACCCACTCCCCCACTCCTAACACGTTTATTCTTTATTGTACATACTGAGGTTCGAGTTTCGTGCTCGGAAAAATACATGCACCGGGCTGTCCCTTAGCACCTGTGCAGGGGCAGCCGCGACCTGGCTATCCTCTCGTATGTTCCCGTATCTTCAGAATGGCGCCGTTCTCGCGAAAAGCGATTAGCTGCTTGAAGATATCCATGGCCCTCTAAACCCATGGTTACCCATGTCACCTGTGGGGTGCAGGCTTCCCTGGGCAGCTTCAGCAGTGCAGGCGATATATTACTTGTTCTTCGAACATTTTGTAAGTCCCTGGTAGTATATCGGCTAGTACACCCGCCTGTCACGCGGGAGAGCGGGGTTCGACTCCCCGCCAGGGAGCTTTTTCCTTGTCTCCTGCAGGAAGCGTCTAAATCACTTTTTCGTATGCAGCACAATAGTTATATAATCTATTCAGAAAGTACAGAAGGTTGAATAGTAGTGCTTTGTGTCCATTACATGCTACAGATGGTTACACTTCTTGCTCATACGTCTCTTCCCATCCATAATCCTCTCCTTTGTCGCTGCCCTCACCCTCTCCACCATAGTCCTCGACCTCCTCTAAAGGAGGTTGTATTGTAGTCCGCCCAACGTAGCCGCCACCTTCCTCCTCAATCACCTTCATGTCATCCATGTTGTCGTCCATAGTGTACAGGACCTGCCCGTCTGCGCCCCCGCCACCTTCGGAGAATAGCTCCTTCAACGCGTCATAGTTGATGCGCTTGCTGTACTTCGGATTCTTCTTCAGAAGATTGCGGACAGACTCTGCGGCAGTGGTGCCGTGTGGAGTTGTCGCGTCGCGCGGCTTATTGTTGGTTTTCCGGCGCTTAGACCGCTCCTCAGTAAAAGTTGATCTGAATCGTTAATGGATGACTCATACCTTTCTAGGCTTTGAGGCTCCCGTCTCGCGTTGCTCGCCTTTAGCTTTTAACCTGTCAGAACAGTATGCATTTGGATGAAGCAAGGAGCCAGCATACCTGCGATAGCCTCTAAGTAGTCCCTATTCATCTCGACCCAGACCCGCTCCTTGATCCGCACCTCTTCCTCAGTAAGAAGAAATCTATCCAGTTCCTCATCATCCAGCCCGAGCAGCTCATCCACAAACGTAAATTGTGCCTGTCGCCGCTCATCCGCCTCTGCAAGCGCCTCACTCAGCAATATGCCCTGCTCGTTATTGAGGAACGTAGACACCTCACTCGCAAGCTGCGAGTCGACCACCAATTCGGCATCTGGCACCAGCAAGGGCCGTCCGATGACATCGTTCGTCAGCACTTCCGCAGAAGCTGATTGGAGAACGAGTGGTGGTGATAGAGATAGAGATGGTGGGGACGGCAGTATCTCACCAAGAAGGGCGGGGTCAATGTTTGCGTTGTCGTTCGCCAGTAGATTTGCTCCTTCTCGGGGCTCCGGGAGGAACAGAGGCTCCGAATGCGATGTGCCAGCTAAGATTCCTTGATTCAATAGGTCGGGGTCTATCGGGAGTCGATTCGGGATTCCGTTTACTCCATTCGCGTCTCGTTCGGGTTGTGGGTTACCACCTTCCGCTTCCCCCTCTTCCACATCCCCTTCCTTCCGCGTCCGCTTCCTCTTTTCTCCCTTCTTTTTCCTTCTCTTCTTTCCCATGCCTCCTTCACCGTCCCCCTCCTCCCCACGCTCCTGCTGATCTTTCTCCTTCTCTTTCCCTTTGATGAACGCAGGCGGATCCATTTCTTCTTCCAGCCAGACAGTGCGGAAGTCTGTTAACGTGAGTGCCCCACTGGGCGTCTTCTTGAACTCTTCCAGCCGCTTCTTGAGTGTCGTGTCCGCGATCTTGACGACCTGGACGATTTCCTCCACAGAGCGCCGGAAGTTGTTCATCCGTGCGGCAAGCAGCAGACACGCACCGCAGATGCCGGCGGGTCTTCGGCCCTTGGTCATCCAATCACGGTCAAAGCGTTGAACTAGACGAATTGCGTCTGTCGCCACCTTGTGGGTCTCATCTCCGAACTCCAGCAGCGCTGCAAAACGAGAGATATAATGCGACGGGTCGACGAGGGGGAGACGCAAGTTGAGAGTCTGTACGAGCTGCAGGTACGTGTGCCCAAGCTCGAAGACATTTACCTATAGTGGAGTACAGCTGGGTCGTCCGTATTTCACTGCAATATTTAATGATCAGGACATACCTGCAACAGATCTGAGAAGTCAATGAGCATATAATTCCGCGTCTCCTTTTGGCGACACGCGACGTAGAGGCAGACGGCGACGACATGGAGGCTTTTGCGCCCTTTAGTGAATTTGTGCTCAACGGCAAGGGTATAGAGGCGCGTCGCCGAGAGAACAACGACTTCGGACAGATGCAGCACGTTTGCTATGCTTTGGATTTTGCGATTGGCTGCAAGTTTTTAGAATTGTAAGCCTCCGAGATTGGAGAGTGCATACCGTTCGCTATAGTCTGTTCTCTTGATTCGTTATTACCCCGGTTTCCAAATGGGCCGCCCATACGAGCGTGAGCTGGTGTGCAGCCACATAAGTTTACTGCAAAGTGAAGAAAGTATATGGAAGACTCACTAGCGCCCTGCCCAACGTACGATCCTTGGACCATGGCAGCGCCAGTAGACGTCTCGCCGAATGTAACTTCATTGACAATTGTATTCTCTTCGATGACTGTCCCACATTGAACGCAAAAACCGTTTCCGGCAGCGGCATCATATTCTATGACCGTCCCGCCACAATCGCTGCAGACAGGCTGAGAACAGCTAAGTGTTGCAGCTGCATCACATTCCATTCTGAGAGACACGTACCATAGCGCAGATGTAGATAGTTGACCTGTTCTACGGCAATCAATATTGATGAATAACTTATGAGTCTGCACGGTCGGATCTATGCCAATGTCTCAGGTCAGGAGTTATGAATCAGAGATTATTTGGGAATTCAAAATCAGGAGCGTGCACGTTTTAAATTTAAAGAGAAAACGTGTGGGTTTGTTGAAGAACCCATACAACGATAGAGTGACAGGCAGCCCGGAATTGCGGAAAGCAGACCGTAATGACCTAGGTGACTCGGCCAAAGCCGATGTTACAATACCGACAGTACGACCCTATGTTCAGGTTAGGGGCTGCTAAGCGTTGATTGTCGACTTCTAGGGCAAATCTTATCTCCAGTGGGTTCCTTCATTCAGTGGAGATTGCAGGTGTACGTTTGCACATTGCCACTAGAAGATCGCTACACTGTCATGAGTGCCGCAGAAATTCCCGACCGCTCGATTCAGATTTGCGCTGACCGCGGGGGCACCTTCTGCGACGTCCACGCGTGCGTACGATTGACCGATCGCGATCACACTCTGACAGTTCCTACCACACAGGTCCTATCCTGACCCGGATGACCCGAAAGAAAGGAAAGAAATCGTTGTAAAGCTTCGTCAGTCATTTGACGAAACAACCGCCTCGCAGCGACACTTACCCTCAAATAATTGATGTGCAGTTTCCCAGGATCCAGCAAATTACAAGGATGCACCAACTGAAGGCATTCGCCGCGTACTCGAGATTGTTACAGGGACGAAGATACCTAGGGGCTCTACGCTCGAAACATCTAAGATCGGTATGTGTAGACGTGATGTCAAGTTGCTGGTATCCAATAATAGTTTATCTAGATTACGTCCGTCTCTCCACCACTGTTGCCACCAATGCGTTGCTTGAGCGGAAAGGTCACAAGCACGCATTACTGATCACGAAGGGCTTTAGAGACCTCTTGCTCATAGGCAATCAATCCCGCCCAAAGATCTTTGACCTGAACATTCGCCGTCCGCTGCCGCTCTACTCGACAGTCATAGAGGTAGATGAACGCGTCACTCTCGTAGGTTACACGAGCGACCCACAATCGGAGGAGCACAAGATCATTTTCGATCAAGATGGAAAGGTGAAGCGTGGGTACACAGGCAAGGGCTGGGATGGTATCGGCGATGCTGAGGGGCCGGGCGAAATCGTGAAAGGTATATCTGGAGAGGCGGTGCGCATACTTCAGAAGCCAGGTAAATTTCAGCTTGACGTATTCGATCTGAGTTGATACCCGGTTTCTCAAACATCAGATGAAATCGCTCTGAGAGAAGACCTAAAGCGACTCTACAATGCTGGCTACCGCTCCATCGCTGTCATCCTCGCACATTCATATACATTTCCCGACCACGAGCTCATCATCGGCAAACTCGCCTCATCTCTTGGCTTCACCCATGTATCTCTGTCCTCGCAACTGCTACCGATGATCAAAATGGTGCCGCGCGGCGTGTCCTCGACCGCAGATGCTTACCTCACACCAATACTGCGCGACTACCTGGATGGGTTCTTCAAGGGCTTTGATGAGAAGCTGAGAGATGGTCGTTTGCGCAGTCCGCGTGTTGAGTTCATGGGTAGTGATGGTGGACTTGTGGATTTAGAACGCTTCTCGGGCCTGAAGAGTATCCTCAGCGGGCCGGCAGGTGGCGTTGTCGGGTATGCACTGACGAGTTGGGACGAGGAGACGAAAACGCCGATCATAGGGTATGTCAGGCTTTGTTTATTGGCACTGCCATTGATCTGGAAGGTTTCTATATAGTCTTGATGTTGGAGGAACGTCTACAGATGTATCACGCTTTGACGGCCGGTATGAGATCGTGTACGAGACGACAACGGCTGGTGTGACGATACAATCTCCGCAGCTTGACATCAACACTGTCGCAGCTGGCGGAGGTTCCTGTCTTTCGTTCCGCAATGGACTCTTCCTTGCAGGACCCGAGAGTGCCGGTGCAGAACCAGGGCCCGCTTGCTACCGGTGAGTCATGCTACTCATGCAGTAGTCAATTAACCAAGCAAGTACTGCGTCTCACTAACAAAAACTTGGACCATAGGAAAGGAGGGCCGCTTGCGGTGACGGATGCAAACTTGATACTTGGCCGGCTGATACCTGACTACTTCCCTAAAATCTTTGGCAAGTCAGAGAACGAGTCACTTGATGTTGAGGCATCTCAGGTGGCGTTTGAGAAGGTGGTAAAGGAAATTAATGAGGGGCAGGAGAAGGACATGGACCTTGACGAAATTGTCTACGGGTGCGGTATTTATTTGCGCGGCGAGACAGACTGGACTTACAAAAGGTCAACAGTTTCATCAAGGTTGCAAACGAGACGATGTGTCGTCCGATCCGTGCGCTGACTGAAGCCCGCGGATATGCCACCTCTAAACATATGTAAGTCCTCCGCATGGCTGGCAAGGTAGTTCTGTGACAATACCTTTTTAAGATTGGCGAGCTTCGGAGGAGCGGGTGGTCAACATGCCTGCGAGATAGCCAGTCTACTAGGTATTAAAACAATTTTGATCCACCGATATAGCTCTATCCTCTCTGCATATGGGCTCGCACTTGCCGACCGGTATGTACTAACCTGCATTATATGAATACTTGGGTAACTTGATGGTCCTTTCCAGCGCGCACGAAGTACAGGAGCCATCTTCCACCTTTTACACACCCAACAACGTCCCGACACTGATATCGCGCTTGGATGCCCTTACGGCGGCCGTGCGCACCGAGCTCGAAAGGCAGGGATTCACACCAGAGCGTATTAGAGTCGAGCGGATGCTGAATATGCGATTCGACGGGACGGATACCACACTGATGGTGCTGCCAGATGCGGCACTCGGGGAGAAGCACGGCGAGGATGCAGACGAGGACTTCGCGCTTGCGTTCCGGCGTGTGTACAAAGCGGAGTTTGGATTCCTCTTGGACGAAAAGAACATTGTCGTCGACGACATTAAGGTACGCGGCATCGGCAAGACGTTCGACACGCTCGGCCCGTCTGTATTCGTTGAGCTGCGCGGGCTGCAGACACGCACGGTCCCGCGTGAGTCGACCAAGGTGTCGTCGACGTACTCGGTGTATTTCGAGAAGGTCGGTAGGGTGGATGATACGCCCGTGTTCGAGCTGCCACGACTAGAGGAGGGGGATGTGGTCGAGGGTCCGGCGATGATTATTGATGACACGCAGACGATTGTGATAATTCCGGGTGCACGGGCGGTGGTGACGCGAAAGCATCTGGTCGTCACGTTAGAGGACAAGAACTAAGGTCTTTCAGGAGTATCCTAGAAGAGGAGATTATGTCAGTGTATAGATGTCGATAGTCGCACCACCTCTAACAATGAACAAGCACATCTTTATATAGGGAAGCGACGTGGTTGGCTGTGAACGTGACTGTATTCCATGTACATTGTATAATATGTTCTCCACCTTGATGGAGGAGGGCGACAACGCCAACACTGGATACTCTCCAAGTGGAGAATTACCTACCGACTCGGAGGAAAACGTGTGGACCAGGGATTATTGGTATAATATCTCCTTTGGGCCTCCCAGTGGCCACAGAGAGATGTAAGGCTATTACACTATATATCCCTCATATCAAAGAAATTTCTGCACACATGTCCTGGAGGTCGTTAACTGTGTTTCTGCGCAGCTCGAGAGTGAATAGTGCTGCAGGTAAGACTGTAAATCAGCGACAAGTTTGTGATCTCGGATGATTCCTAAATGGGCGTACCGTAATATCCGAGAGTACAGTCACTTGCCAGTGACAGCCACCTCCCCCCGTTCTTTATACAAACATGTCCCATCCACCAATGGCCGCTCCGACGGCATCAATGCATCTTTCATATCCGTCCCTTGAGCCAGAACCAGAGTCTGCGGCGAGCACCTCGCAGCCCCGCCCACGCGAAGTCCTCAAAGATAGGCTGTATGTCGGGAACCTGCATCCTACTGTCGACGAGTACGTGCTCAGAACTAGGATGGAGGGATTATGTTCAATTTTTTTCGTTTGCAGACACACTTTGATCCAGATATTTTCAAAGTTCGGAAAGCTTTCACACCTGGACTATCTATTTCACAAGACAGGCCCGCTGAAGGGAAAACCTCGCGGGTATGCTTTCATAGAGTACTCTTACCAAGCCGTGAGTTGTGTTTCTTGTCTCGACTCATGCCACAATGTGCTCACCCCGGGTCTTTTAATGTGCATGCTCTGCGTCCTACACCTTCGATCTTCCGACATGCCCAACATTGTCTATGGATGCTGCACAGGCCCGGGGTCTGGGTTCAAGAAGTTCTTATAGGAGCATGCTAACTTGATTACTTGCTTAATGGATGTCTAGGATGCAGAAAGAGCGCTGTCATCAGCACACAATAAGCTCCTTCGTGGACGCCGGCTTGTCGTCATGCACGCACATCAAGCACCGCTAGATCAAGCCGGTGCTTCGGCTGGGTATGGACATAAGCGCAGCGTGAATGAAGCAGGTCGACCTACAGCTCTAAGCCTGCTGAAGAGTGGAAGTGGACGAGAAGGGTGAGTACTGGTTGCTATCTCAATCACGTCTTTTCCAGCAGTCACTATAATATGTGCTATTTTGTCTCCAATTACGCTTCAGAGACTAAATGTAGGCCTCTGTTATAGGACAAAAGATAAAATCGCTCTAATGGAGGCCAAGCTACAACAACTGGAGAAATCTTCTATGCCCCTCCCCATGTCTCCATCAACATCAAGTTCTTCGTCGACTCTCCCTACACATCCATCTCTTCCTCCCAAACCATCGTCCTCGTCTTCAAACACAGTGCTTCCGCGCCGTCATGCAGACACAGGCCGAGTAGGCTCTGCACGCACCACGAAGAAAAATACACCAGCTGCACCGTTACAAGCTAACCCCAAGGCATACCTACCCCAGTCGCCACTCGTGCCACCGCTTGCCCCATCGCTGAATCTTGCCGTGGGCGCCTCTACAAGTAGCATCAGGAAGAGCGCGGGCGCAGGGCTCAAAGGCGTGAAGCTTGTGAAGAAAAAACCCAAGGAGAAAGCGGAGCAGACTGATGGTGCTGAACGGTGAGAAGACGTGACAATGGTGGAGGGGAAGCTTGAGGAGCCTGTCAACGCTGAGTAGGCGTTTGTATCCGTGTGAGTTCTCGTCCTTCTGCCGCCTTTCATGTATACCATTCAGTCCCATTATGAAAGGACTACCCCTCCCAATTATGTTTTACTTACTGGAATAACAGATTTCTATCTTTCAAACAAGAATATCATTCCGGGTTTCTTTGGGCCTGGAGATGTCAGATGGTGTCGTGCAAGGCTAGCCGCCATCACTATGCATTGACATGCCATCGTTTCGCTGCCCTTCTTTAGAGATTACAAGGCTTTCGTTCATTGTATGGGCTGTGCGAAAGCATCAGTAATAGGTGGCGAACGTTAAGGTGGAGCAAATCCGTGAGTAATATGTGCTCGGGGCCACACAGGCGTGCAGTGGCTAAGCCACGCACCCTCCGCACCGGCCGTAATACGCCAGGCGCGCACCCGTCTCCAGATATTGCGCACGTGCTGGGCCTCGTCAGCGACCCGGGATGCGACGACGTTGTTGACGTGACACCGAACGACGGTAGTGAATTGGCCTTATTCAAGGGTGCAGAGTACTAGGCATGTACGCCGGAGGGTATTTCCGCTCTGTAGGCCCAGGACGTTCGCCCGTTGTTTTACCTTCTCTCCTAAGGTCTCGTGGTACGGCGTAGTACCGCTGAGACATATGAATGTGCCGTTTAGGTTTAGCAATGCTTAAGCAATGGTCAATTAAACGACCAGGCCAGTACATCCGGTTACACAATAGTTAACTTTACTAACCCGCCAGTGTAATATGAGCCTCTGCTTGCGTTGCAAAGTGTGTGCGCGAAAAAAAAACCGCCCGCACCTGCCCTGGCAGTTGTGGATCGCGATGATTGGCAGCGTTGGGTTCGGCGGCTCGCCATGAGCGTGACCATACGCTTGTATACAAACCCAAAGGCGAGCCTCGGACTTCTTTCAGCAGCACCATGGCCAGGATATCGTGCAGTGAGTTGTCTAACGACTTAGCTGAAAATCTGGACAGTGCCTTAAAGAAAGGAGCTTGAAACCCTCGCATTCCGGGCAGTAATTGTAGCTTTCTCAGTGGCTTGGGTATGACCCTCAATCAAATTCAAGAAATTATAGGTGGAGAGGTAAGTATGCGGTCATCGCTACCAGTGAATCTGCAGGAACAGCAGCATGGCGCAGCTGGTATAGCGCGCAGGGCCCATAATGTGGTACCCTGAGGTCCCTGGATCGAAACCAGGTGCTGCTACTTTTTAAAATTTAAAATACAACTATTCGCTCCAATGTCCCTTTCTAACGTCCTTCTCTTTCCATTGACATATACATAATGATAAAAGAGCGACGTGCTAAGATTAAGGTCCTATTGTAGTGCAATAGTACCTAGTACTGTATTGAGAACCCTTGCCCCTATCCGGGACGGCTATGATGGTGCTCCCAGGTGCAGAGTAGATATGTGCAACAATTGTGTTGAACTCCCGAGGTCAGATTTCGAGCTCTGATAAAAGTTTAGGAACTCACCTTTTATCTATTAGCACTGTGCCTTTTCTTTTGGATAGTTCAAATATATCGTATCTGCGAGTATGCGTCTTCAGCGCATTTGCAAGCAAATCTACGCCCTGTGCGACATGGGACGTGTTCGCAGCCTCTTAGTAACATCATCAGGCGAAGCGGTCTCAAGTCATCGCGTCCGCCTGTCTCAGAGAAGTGTCAGTATGTAAAGAGTACTGGGACTGATGTCGTCTTCAACCATAATATTACGGGCATATTTAAGGAAGGGCCTATTGACCTGTACATTCTGCTGTCGTACCTAGGGCCACGAGGTTGTTGAACCACGGGCTGGTGGTGGTTGTAGATATTGGAACCACGTCGGCGAATAGACGGTGCAGGCACCATTATAGTGTGCTATGAACAAAACACCCTCTTGGTCTACATAGTCAGTAAGGATCTGACGCCTACTGGGTTCATCATAAATTTGTATCGCGATAAGTACGAGGACGCGCTTACTGTGAGATTCCGCCCCTGGTGAAACAAGGCAAAATCAACTGCGCGAAGGATATCAGTGAGGGTCTGGAGCATGGGTGTAAACTGGATGTAGAGCACGCTAACAACTCGGGAGGTAGTGCTGGTTGCTCATGTGGAAAGAAGTGCTGCAGCACCGCATCACAATACAGAACCAGTGTACAATTGATTCAGTGAAACTGCATCTGCGGTATCAACGTGTAAGCACTCCTGGTCTCGGCATAGTTGGGTAATACTCGTTATAGGGAAGTCATAAGACTAGGGATCTCATACAAACTCCTCACAATCTTTGTAGGCAGCATCGTAGATGGGTCCAGCAACCTGTCTGACCACCCCCTTCCTGCCCTATCGACCCATATAGCACGCATTCCTGCTGATAGCGCGCCGGTTACATCAAACGGATTTCTACGCGCAGATGTTTTCAATATCGGATGTAACGCACGATTGGTCAAAGGGTAAAATGGTTAAGGCATGAGCTGGGTTGAGTATGTGCAAAAAATACTGAAAAACGCACCCGCTAACGAGCCATACATTCTCTGGGCTACCCTCCTGCCCGAGGTGCCTAATCAGCCCTTGGTATATCTCCGGACTCGGCTTATACTTCTTGACTGCGTCGGCGAGGTAGCGATCCTTAATCCACGACCCAAGCGACGCTGCGTCGAGCGAGGCGGAGATCATCTAGAAACGCAAGCGACGATATATTTCTCTGAGCAACTTGCGGACCACACGACAGTATAAAGTAGAAACTCGCATTACTCGTCCCTGCGCCCCCGCCGGTACGTTCAGCGCGCAACGCAGTGTGAAAGGGATGTGAAGCATACCGTTGCTGAATACCATGACACCCACGCTAGGGAGCTTGTGGAGCTCCTTGAGCGTTGCGAAAACATCCGGAAACCTAGACAGCGAGTCACGAGTCAAGTTCAACTTTCACCGAGCGGGAAAGTGGCTGCTGGGGCGTACTCGGTGAGCGTTGAGTATTCGTCACAGATAGCCGTGATCGTGTTCGCACTAAGGTCGATGTTGTGCTCCAGCGCGGCGTTGATGAGGCTGTTGCGCGTCACCTTCTCGAAGGGCTCATAGGTGCCTGCCAACATGATCGCAGATCATCAGCCTCTGAAACGAGAAGAGCACGTATGGACTCTGAAGGACGCATATACCCATCGAATTCATCCGCCACGTATACCTACAAGTGCACGACGCTAGTGTTAAGACTCGAGGATGTCACGGGGGAGGAATGCTAGTGGGGAGAGTGGGGTGGACGCACTCGAGCTGGAGTGTCCTCCATAGTGCACTGATCGCACTCGCTTTGTCTGCGGATATGTTCAGGTATTTCTGCAATGCCTGCGTGATGCTGTTCGTATTCAGGAGCGTGCCATAGACGTCAAACGCAAGGGTCTGGGTACCAGGACCGCTTGATCGTTGATCTGGGTCGGCCATGGCTGCGGTAAACTACCTGTGGATATGAGCGGGGTGGACTGTCCGCGTGGATTTATGCTCTGTCCAGTAGTGCAGACTGATGCTGCGAGTTGCATTACACATCTGCTTAGAAGGGGATATTGACTCTATTTGCGTTGGGAGACGGAACGCCGCGGCAATCACGAGGCGATACATCGTCGGTCACGCAGGACATCGATATGGACTCTCATATCTCAGGCTTCATGTCGCGTCAGGAATATGCCGACGGACAAGCATGCGGACGAGAAAGCACTATTTTTGCCCGTCACCGAGTCGACACCGACAGATCCATAGTGCCTACAGTATATATGCCAGAAAGCATTTAATCAGCGTCTTAACTACGCTTCTTGCCCACGCCTGTTTCTTCAACTTCTTGGCTGGGGCGAGCGTCCGGATACAACTGCATGGTTTCCGACATTTGTTTGAGTTCTTGTAGGAAGAAATGTACACAGGTTGATAATGTCATGCACTCACCTTGCCGGGGTTCATGATGTTTAGTGGGTCGATAGTTCGCTTCACCGTGCGCATCAGCTCTACCGTCCCCTCTCCCAGCTCTTCCGACAAATATTCCTTCTTGCCCACCCCAACGCCATGCTCTCCCGTACCTATTCCATACGTTAGAGTCTACTTAAAAAGCGTGACAAAAACCCTACGAACATGTTCCATCGAGTGCAAGGGCCCGGAGAACTAGCCTGTGCACGGCTTCAGTCACTGTCTGGAATTCCTTGTCGTTCTTGAAGAGCATGAGTGCATGGAAGTTGCCTGAAGAGGGAAACCAAACATCAGCTTCGCCCTGTGGTATCAAGGAGAGCTTGACAGACCATCACCGACGTGCCCAACAATGGTCGACTGAAGTCCCGAGTCCGCCATATCCTTTTTTGTCTCGGACACCAGCTGTGGCAGCTTCGACACCGGAACACTGTAGGATTTCAGCAATAGTAAAGGTCAAAGATATTAGACGCGTACCAGACGTCCGTTGACCAACAGCGGGACCCTGGAACAGCCTGCAAAGTCGACATCAGTGCGTACTTGCGATTTCGCCAGAGGACCTCGGCCTCCTCGTCGGTGGCCGCGAACTCGAACCGGGTGCTGCCGTGCCGCCGGACGATGGTTTTGATGGTATCAGCAGCTCGCTTGATTGACTCAGGTGCGCCCTGGATCTTAAAGAAAAGCGAGTCTTCGACTGGCAGTTTCCGTTCGACGAGTCCGCTCTTGTTGATGGCAGATATCACTGAGCGTGCGTGAGTCCTTTAAACTCTGGTGTCAGATACTCGCACTCACTGTGATCATCCAAAAGCTCCACACACTCTGTAGATACTATACTCAGCAGTGTGGATCGGGGATTCAAATAGAAAGATGACGAACGGATGTGGCTGCTATATGGAGAAGTGAGGATTTCCTGCACGGCGCTGACAGCTCGTTCGACGTTCGGGAATTGAACCATTGCAACCTTGGTTGGGATGACCGGTGCAAGGCGCAACGTCGCTTTCATCAAAGATATTTGAGCTAGTTGACACACTAGTATAGACTTAAGCCTTCCGTCTTCATACCTTCAGTCACGATGCCCAACGTTCCTTCGGCCCCAATAAATAGCTTTGTCGTATCGAACCCAGTCGCAGACTTCCGTGCCCTCCGCCTGGTCTTGATCACCTCACCATTCGGGAGTACCACAGTCTGTGTATTGCAAATGAATCACTGGCAATGCTCGACGTGAAAGAACTACCGTACGAGGTTGAGAAACCATTCACTTCGTGCTGTTCCATACCTCACGGCATTTGCTGAGGGGAGATGAAAACTGAGACATATCGAAGGATAAGTTCACTCACTGCCAGAGCAGCCGGTCCCAACCATTCCACCAATGGTCTGGCCAGTTTAAATTGATCTGAGAAAGGACTTGCGTAATAGCATAGTGAAGGCACATACAGCTCCAGGACCTGGGTCAAGCTGACCAACGTTGTACGCCTGAGCTGCTGTTTACCTACTTCAAATCGAAAGATAAACACGCACGGGAAAGAATAATGGGATGCCTTCGTCCTTGAGATGCTGGTTGATATTTTCCCACCCGGCTCCCGCCTGGCACACCAAGTCCCCATCCGCAACTGGGCAAGAGGTTCAATCGTAACATCAGCACAAATATCTAGCATGCAACATACCGTTGACGTTGAGTATCTTGTTCATCCCTGACATGTCCAAACATATGCTGCCTGTAGGATACTGCCAGCAGAATCCATCAACGCGTCCGTAAGTTCTCACATCGCACAACTAGACGCACTCCTGTGAAATGACCCTCCAAGCTCGTCGCGCCGCTATACGGGGTGACGGGCACCCTGTACTTCCGCGCGACGTTCACGACTGCGACAACGTCTTCAGTCGAGGAAGGTCTGACGACGACAGCGTGCGGCGCGCTATGATGGTACGTATTGTCGGACGAGCCGTACGCAAGCAACACGCCAGGATCGGTGATCACACTGCCTGCGTCCGGCAGCGCCGCCTTTAGCTCCACGATAGCGCGCTCCAGCTCCTTACCAGACGCGTATGGGCGAGCAGAGAGAGACGAGGAGGTCTCGGCTGGGGAGTACAGGGTATGGTAGGCTAGGAGGCCGGCTGCGAGCCCGAAGAGAGCTGAGCCTACGGCGATGCTGGCGGTGTCAGAGCTGCTGCTTGATGTCGAGGTTGTACGAGCCGGTTTTGATGCAGATGTGGAAAACATGGAACGCAGAAGACCCGCATATGACAGTGGTCTCCCATCCCCCTCACTGGCAAGTCGACGAACAACGGGGGTTGTAGAGGCGCGGGCGCGGACACAATGCGCAGCCTTTCGTGTAACAGTAGAGCGGAACATCGTTAGTGTACGTCAGTGCGCACGAATGCTGGTGGTCAGGCCGTAAGGTCGGACAGACGAAGTTGGTGGAGTGCCTGAGGTTGAAGGAGGGTCCGAAGACCGTCCGATGGATGTGGTGAGAATATATAGCATTACCGGCGACGCGCTGCAGTGAGTGAGCTCGAGAAAGGAGATAGCACTGGCACCTGACAAGGCGGCCCGTCACGGCCAAAGTAAGTACTCATATAATCAAAGGAACGAACCAGCCATTGATTGATCATACTGTGCTTACGCGAACTGACCACCGATCTCAAAAGCAACCTGAAGATCAACAGAAGACGAAGGAATTGTTCGCACAGATATTGTGACTTCGCTGGTTAGCAGATTTGTAGATGGGCATGACAATCTGCCGCTCCCGCAGTACAAGGCTCACTGCACATGAGCATTGCTCGGGTTTTTCTGTTATCATGCAAGACGTCTCCCTCAAGGACCATCACCGTCGAGGAGCCGCAGACTATCGCCACGGGACAGGTGCGAGAACCGGCTTTCTCACAAGCCTTCGGCACGGCGGACACTAGCGTTTTGAAATGTAGATAGAAGTAGATGAGTCGGGATAATGTACCAAACATACACCCCGAAGTAATGCGCACGTATGGAAAAGGTCGAGATATGAAACACAGAATAGTCAGTGTACGGATACAGGGATGATGGTATGCAAAGCATGGTAGCACAGCGAGTGGAATATGGGACAGATCAGCATCGGCATGGCGTTCATAGCAAACATCGTTAGGGGTCGTAACATCAATGATGTCCGGGAAAAAAAAAAATCTATCACGGCAAGCAACTATGGCTTTCGAGGTGAGCCCGCTGGGGAGCCCCGATCAAGGATTGAGGTTGGACGGTCGAGTCGTTGGCGCAGACGCTCAACTTGGCGCTCCAAACTGTGCAAATGTGTGGTCAACCTCGGGCAAGATAGAAAAAAAAAAAAAAACAAGACACACTTTAGGCACTTCTGCTTCAACTCCGCAGCTTCTCGCTCCGCACGCCTTTTGGAGAGCTGCAGATCGCTCTCGGTAGTTTGCTGTTCAGGGATCTAGTGAGCACGAATGTGACGTTGTAATAAAATGGTATAGGCACCAACCATATCATCCATAGCTTTCCGCAGGGTTATGATTTTCTCTTCAGATGACCGAACTTCCTCCTCCAGCCGAGTCTTCTGTCTCTCGCTCTCGGCCAGCTTGAAAACGGCATCTCTATCTTGCGGTAGAGACGTACGACGCCGGTCCTTGGTCGCTTGATTTAGTTGGTTCGTCAGCTCTTCGATTCGGCTCTCGAGGCGCCGAACGGTGGCTGCAGCCGAGGAAGACGATGCCTGCGGCTGTTTGGAGTAGGACTTTGTCTCCAGATCGACAATGCGCAGCTTGAGTTCCTTGATCTGTTTCTCAAGATTGGCCTGGTTCGTAAGATTAATGAGCATAGGCAGGTGTAGATTATGCCAAACAGCGTAAACGCACGTTCATCTTGTCCATTTCCGAATTTTCGACCCGCACTTTGCCCAGTTCGACTTGGCACTCCTGCGCGTGGGCTTCGGCCTTCTTCATGCGTTCATAGGCCATTTCGACCCTGTCGCCCTGCTCCTCGAGCGCACGCTCCAAATCCTGCTTCTTGAGCTGCAACATCTGCAACTCGCGGTCCGAGCTCATCTTTTGTGTGTCGACATGGTCCAGCTTAATGGTCTCCAACTCAGCCTGGAGCGCACGACGGGCCTTCTGGAGCAGCGCGCGATCTGCCTCCGCATCATTGAGCACACTGCGGAGCTCGCGGACCTGCGAATGCAGCGCGACGATCTGCGACTGCTGCTCTGTTTGCGCCCCCGTCGACGACTCGTAGGCCTTGGTAATATCGTTGATCTTGGTCTCAAGACGCTCTCGTTCCTTCTTCCAGGCCCCTCCGTTGTAAACCTCGTCGTCGTAGAGAAGCTGGAGATCATCGTGGTCAGATCTGACTTTACGAATCTCTTCACGTATCTTGCTCATATTGTCACGTTGGCTCTGAAGCTCTGTAAGAAAGGGGTGAGGCTAGATGGCGACAGGTTAATATTTTCTCTTACCTTCACTAAGCTGAGCAAGTTCCGCTGCAAAGACAAAGGAAACTTAGTCCTGAGTAAGGCTGGGACTATAAGTAGCATACCCTGGTATTTCTTGCGAGTTTGGTCCGCCATAAAGTCGCGCTCGGACAGGTCCTTCTGATACTGTTTACGCTCGTCATCCATGGCTTCGGACAGCCTTTGGCGGAGGACCTCCATATCTGAAGAGTCACGGTTCTCTTCCTCGATCCGGGCTTCAAGTTCGTGAATCCTGTCCTCCGCGTTCTTGAGTCTATCTTCAGCAGCGTTCCGTTCACCAACCAAATTAGCATGTATCTTCTCGGCATCCGCCAGAGACCGACGCACTGGGATGCATCCTCAGCAAAGCACCCATCACACAAGACGGATGAAACACGAACATAAAGCCTCCGCACGAGATAGCTTAGCCTTCTCGATCTCGGTAGCCTCCAGCCGATGTCGGTAGCCGTCCGCCTTGGCTTTATATGCCTCAATAGCTTCTTGTAATTCCGAGCGGACAGCAGTGGACGTCGTGGTAGAGACCTCCAGCTCCTGCAACCGGGCCTGCACTTGCCGCTTGGAATCTGGACAGCGATATCAGCACAATGTTGACCTCACAGTGCATAAAGAACGCACTAATCTCCTCGTTCTTGGCCATGGTCTCGATTTCTAGACGATTTTTGAGGTCCGTGACATCTGCCTGCAGCTGCTTCTTGCTTTGAGATAACTCGTGCATCTGTCGACGATGATCCTCTAGCTCGGCCTGTGCACTGCGTTGCTGAACAACCTAGAGACGCGCATTAGATAATCTACATGGTCAGACATGTAGCTGCAGACTTACAAGAGCTTTCCGTGACTCCTCCAGGCGTGCGTAACTCTCGCGCTCTGCAGAGATGGTGTCCTGGAACTTGTTCCACATCTCTTGTATTCCGTTGAGCTGAGCAGCCTCCGCATGTCTCCTGGCCTCGGCCTCATCTTCAAGAAGCTCGGCAAGCCTCACATTCTCTTTCGCGAGCCTGTTCCGGTACTGCTGAAGAGATTGTTTCGAACCATCACTATTGTCCAATTCCGCAGTGAACTCTCGCAGAGACGTCTCGAGGTGCTGGCGAACGCGATCGGACGCTGCCATCTTGAGTTCGAGTACCTGGACCTGCTGCTTGAGCGCGGCAACTTGACCATTCATCTTTCGAGGAGAATCAACGTGCGACCGCAAGACGCCATTCGGGCTGGATGAGGCACGTTTCGTCGGCGTGGCATTCGCCAGCGTTCGGTCGGGACCTGTGTGAGCAACATGCAGTTGTTGAGATCGTGACAAAAGTTCTTTCCCCATCTCGTCTTCTGTCACCTGTAGTTCGCGAAGTAGCCTGTTCCGGAAAGCGTCGTCGTTTGGACCGCCGCTCATGATGAGGCGCCGTATCTCGGCATGCTGTCGATCTACATGTTCCTTGATACGCGCTGTCGTGGTCTTTGCAGTCTCAGCGTCCTCGAGTTGACCTTCCAGCTGGGTGATGCGCGACTCATATTGTCGCTGCATCTTCGCAAAAGACGTGGGCTCCTCCGTCTCATCCGCCAGGCGTGCGAGCTCCATCTCAAGATTGTCCTTGGAGCGCTGCATGGCAAGGAACTGTTGCGTCACGTCAGCGATCTGGTCGCGTGTGTTTAGTAATTCTGTCTGGAGCCTCTTGATATGGACCTCAGCCGCCTCTCTTCCCTTACGCTCGTTCCCGGCCTCCATCACAGCACGATTAACTCTTTCCTGTTCGGCACGGATGGCCTTCTCTTTTGCACGCAGCTCGATGTGCTCTCGTTCGGTTTCGCGAGCAAGGTCCTCTGCCTCTCCTGTTAGCCTAGCTTTGACCTTCTCCAAAGAACGGATGTACACAGCATTTTTCTGCAGTTCCTTTTGAGCATCGGAGAGTTGGCGATCAGTGACGCGCTTGGCCTCCTCAAGCACGTGAACGTGCTCGACGATCGTCTTGTCCTGCTTCGATTCCAGCTGCTTTATTTCCCACTCGCGGTTCTTCAGATCGGTCAACGCCTTGTTGAGCTCGCGATCGGACTTGATATAGCGGTCTTTCAGCTGTGCAATTTCTGATTTTTGGCCTGAAGCCAACTTTTCAAGCTGCGTGCGCTTCGCTGTCTCTTGCTCAAGCTGCTTCTTAAGGGACTCTTGCTGGCGGTCCTGCGCATTTTTCTCCCGCTCCAGCTGAAGTGCGGTGTCCTCAAAGTCCTGATACTTGGTCTGAGCAGCAGCGAGTTGCCGCTCCAAGCTCTGTACACTGATGTCAATAAAGTGCATGCCAACGAAAGTGATAAAAAAACTGGCCTCCTTGACCCTCTGCACTTCAGCCAACTGACCATCAGCATCTATCTGCCGAGACCGCAGTGCCTGGAGCTCAGAATCCAGCGATCGCTTCGATTTTACCGCCTCTGTGAGCGCTGTCTCTGCGATCTTGAGCTTTGAGTCCGTCGTCTGCATCCTGTCTGAGAGCGAGCGGTGACTCTGAAGCAACGAGTGATGCTCGCGCGTCGTGGACTCGAGCTCGATTTTGAGCCGACTCTGCGCCTCGACCGCGGCACGCCGGCTCTCGCTCAGCTCGTGCTGCAGCTTGCTCACTTCGGCACGGAGCTCGACAAGCTCCTCCTCCTTCCGCTTCTCAACCTCGCTGCGGCGCGTTTCCTCGCTTGTCTTGGCTTCCATCAGAGCACGAAGCTCGTCCAACTCCTCCTGCAGCCTCGCCTGGATCATGGCATTGCGCTCGCCATCAGCTTTATGCGTCTGCAAGTCTGCAACTAGCGCCTCCACCTGACTCCGGAGCTCAAAAATCTCCTTGGATAGCCGGCTGCGCTCGGCCTTGGACGATTCGAGGTCAGAAGTGAGGCTATCGATGTCCTTCTCCTTCCGCTGAATCATATTAGAGTACTCGGTCGCAGTGCGTGCTAACTCGGCTAGTTGTTCCTTGCTGTGTCGGGCTTCTTGCTCTAGGCTCTCAGCCTTCTCCTTCAACAACTCTCTGTCATCGAACGTCAGAATTGTATATGTATTACAGGCTAGACGGACTAACCGGTTTCTTAGCTCCACGCTAAGCTTAGAATCGAGATCGGACACTGTGCTCTCCATGCGCTCCTTAACACGGCTGATGTCTTCCTCATGCTCCGCGACCAGCTGCTTCAGTTCCTTGCGCTCCTTCTCCAGCTCCTCCCTCTGCGCCGTCAATACCCCGACCCCAGACTCTGCATCACTGACATGGCGTGCAAGCTCCGCCTCCTTGCTTGTCCATTCTCGCTGCTCGCTCTCAAGCCGCACGAGGTGTTCCGCCGCATCGTCAAATGCCTGCCGGAGCGCCTCATGTTTCTCCTCGCTCTCCTTCTGGATCTTCAGCGCGCGATCAAGCTGGGAGTCGAGCGTGTCCAGGTCTGTCTGCAGGGCAGCAATCTCGTCCTCGAGCTCGAGCTCGCGCTTCTTGCTTCGCTCAAGCAGGGCATCCTTATCGACCGCCAACTTCCGCTCAGCGTCAAGCGCATCCTCGACCCTTCGCTTCTCAGACTCAAGCTTCATCTTCAAGCTCCCTAAGGCCTCCTTCTCCTTAGCATCGCGCTCGGCACGTTCTTTAACAAGGATTAGCTCTGCTTCCTTCTTGCGAAGCTCGTCGTCGTTACATGTCGCGGCGAGCAGCGGACGAACCTGAGTACAAGACGATCAGCACGAACGCGTACCCCTATATATCTGATTACGAACCTTTGTATACAACTGCCACCATGGCCACTCCCGCAACTCCGTATAGATCCTTGCATTGCGCTGAATTGTGCGGATAGCGACGGCGCGGTTCAGGATCTTCTTCATCTGCCTGCGTGCAGTGAACATGCGTGCACGCGCCTGTATTCTAGAGAAGATGTCGAACAGCAGGATATCACGGCGTTCTTCCAACTCAGCGAGGACTCCAGCCTTAAAAAAGATCTTTGACGTGCCGATACGAAACATGGACCTGTCGAGCTCGAGGGCATCAACCATGCGCAAACACGCTTTGCGGCCGTCCATGTATCCGCGGGGAATGATGCCAGGCGTGAGCACCTCATACCGCTGGCGGAACTCGACGAACGGTAGCCGGTTGGGGTATCCCAAACGCGCTATGCGTATGCCTTCAAGCACGCCGTTGCAGCGCAGCTGGTCGAGCACGAGTGGCACGTCCACACGCCCTGGCTTCTTATTGGTGTTCGGGACAATGCAGCGAACGAAATGCGGCTGCGTTGCATACAGCTGGGCCATCAAGCTGGAGAGCTGCTCCTTGTGCCGCTGCCCGACAGTTCGAAACGCGCCTTTCTTGAGCGTCCGTTTCTTTCCTATGCTAAACATGTTGCCTGCGCTCATTGGGCCGGTAGACGCGAACGCAGGTGTGTCCACAAGGTCAGCGAAAAGAGAGACGACGTAACGTTCCGACGAGGAGGCCAATACACGCGTAACGTTGTCGTTGAGCGGATCCTTATTCTTCTCCAGCCAGCCGTCTGTCCGATATTCGACCTTGCCCGCGTAGTGGTTGACGAGAAAGCCCTGGTCAAACCGGGACGGTTCGTATTTGTCGCGGCCGGGGTGGGGCTCTTCGCCTGTTGCAAGTTCCCCATGCCATATATGGTGTAGCTTGTTCGTGAATGTCAAGTCCGTGGCCTTGGGCATGATACATTCCTCGTCCAGGAGACTCAGGACACCAATAGCACTGCCGCTGCCCTCGATCAAGTCGATCGTGGGCTGCAAATCTAGCCCGAAGTTAACATAGTCCCATTCAATGCCTTCACGTGCGTACTCCTCCTGCTCGAGCACAAACATATGATGATTAAAGAACTGCTGAAGCTTTTCGTTTGTGTAGTTGATCAGGAGCTGCTCGTACGCATTGACCTCGAAAATCTCAAAGCCGGCAATATCGAGAACGCCGATGAAAGTTGACTTAGAAGACGGCCGGTCGAGCGCACGATTGATCCGGTCGACGAGAGCGCCAAAAGACTTCTCGTAAAGTGTCTTGCATAGTGCTGCAATTTCGTCGGCGGCCTGCTGGCGTGTCCTCGCCTGGGTGACCCATTCACGCCCAGCGAGGACACGAGGACGCAGGACTGCACGGGTGAACTCTGCCACAGGAATGCCAAGTAGGTGACAGACACGCTCAGCCTGCGACGGATCGGGCATGACCGCATCGTCCGAGCGCGTTGCGGATATAGTGATATTGCCGAGGTGCAAAATTGCAGCCACAATTCGGAAGAGGTCGAACTGCTCGGTGGCAGAAAAGCCAACAACTTCTAACGCATTCTGATCAAGTGTCAATAACAACCTTTTGTTGATGCGGCGTTGTAAAGAATTTACCTTCAAAGCATTCCATTCTTCAAAGTCATTAATACCATCGACCTCTCGCCGGCTCTTGTTCAGGTATTCATAATCTTCGACCCCGCCATCCAGTAACAGGGAATCTTCAGAGACGGTCAGCGAATATCTCGTCTTCACGCTTTCACTCACCTTTCAAGGTGCCGCCCCCTTCCAGCAACTGATAAAATACATGGAAGCTCCTCTCCGCCTCGCTCCTTACAACAACTCTGCTCTTCTCGAGCAAATACCAATCAATATTGGCACCAGCAATACTACCATCTGGCGCGAAGCTGATTCGGACAAACTTGCCGAACCTACTAGAATTATTGTTGCGCTGCGTCTGCGCGTTACCAAAGGCTTCTAGAATAGGATTCGCTTGTAGGATCTGACGCTCCAAGAGACCGAGACGATTCTTGGACTTCGGATGAGCGCCAGTGTTAGTGACTGACACTGGCTGGTGTGGCTTGTGACGCGACACGGTACCTCGAGGAAGGCCGGAAGATGGCATGATAGAGTTGAAAGAAGATGTCGAGGATAAGGATTGTGATTGTGAGTGCGACGCGCTAGGCGGATGGGTGTCGGTGGCGATCGCTGCGAGATATTGAATTACTTTCTTTGTACTCTCCGTCTTACCTGCGCCTGATTCTCCAGTAATGAGGATACTTTGATTCTCTCGTTCCTCTCCCATGTTTACCCATGCACGCTCTGCTATGGCGAAAATGTGCGGAGGGCTCTCGTCTCGCCGTCTCGATCGGTATTGCTGTACGATTGCACTAGAATAAAGAGGAAGATTCTGGTACGGATTGATGGCAACTAAGAATAACCCGGAATATGTCTGCCAACCAATGTAGAATGAGCACGCCAGAACTTCGATAAAAGGATACGGTGACTTACATAGATAGCTCCGGAGCCATACCTTAGTCTAAGATTATGCACAACACTGGCTTCGTTGAGAAATGTTAAATCAGCTATATCTTCGACACGATCGAATTTGGGTGGGTTCATCTTGGACAACGCATACAGTGGCAACCTCCGAATCTGTGGAGATGCTGAGCCAATGAGCGGTCTGCACCCTATATATGCTACGTACCTCTCCTCCAGCGGCCATGACAATGTCCCCAAAGTCGTCCTCCTCCTTCACGACCCATCCAGCGAGGTAGCCGTCCTTCTCATCGGGTACCCAAACCCATTTCTTTTCGTTGAACTCGGCCTGGAGCGCTGCGGCGCGAGCGGTTTCCGCGCTGTGGGATATTCGTGGCATAGGCATGCTGCGAATGTGTGGCCAACGTCGTGAGGTATGATCGTTATAATGATCTGCAGTCAATTGGATGGTGCGCAGTGCGCCACGGTGGGTAACTTGTGTCTAGAGCCTCGATAGACAGAACTTGGCTCTGGTACTGTGCGGTATATTGGCAAGATGGCGTGGCCACAAAGAGATCAGGGTATGCCAACAACCTTGCTACGTTGAAAAAAACCTCTTGGAAGGACCGACTCGAACCTAACCAGCCGGAGCGGCACAGACCTCTGCATGAAACAAGCCGTGACGTGACATGACATGTTCCATACGTTATACTCCTCGGGTGACAAGTCAAACTGACTCAGCAGATCTACTCTTCGCTGCCAAGACAGAAAGGCTGCGAGGTGTCGCTACATAAATATATACCTCCACGAGTATATCCCTTCCCGCTCGGTAGTTCTGATAGTTCAGTGAATATCGATGGACCTGCCAACCAAGCCGCAAGTCCAACGTCACGCCACTGTCACACCGCGTCCGTAGGCATCACATGACCGAAACGCGTGTCGCGTCAAAGATCTCCGATCTGAGCAAGATCATCTCATCAATGGCAGACGGTAAAGGATGAAGCGAGATGATCCGTGATAAGAACTTAACTTGAAACGTTACCACAAACTGTGTCTGAGATGATTAAGGGCGAAACCACTCACTTCTCCCGGAGAGAAAGGGACTCTCACATGTACACCTGGCCACGACAATGACACGCCATGAAACAACAAAAATACATATTGTGGGCATACAAGTGTGCACCGAGGAACAAAGTACATGCGAGTATGCAAAGATATTGAATGTGAAGTACGGAGATGTGGGAGACTCGGTGTATGCAAGATAATGATGCAGCCGTGGTCTAATGGCAAAAGGGGTAAATGTGTTGGAGGAGGAATGCTGAGGTTGCCGGTATCAATCACGTCATGAACCTGAAGTCGTGATTAAAAGGAGTCTGTCACCACCAACCTCAATCTTCAATCACAATTACCTCTCCGGCCCTTGGAACAACGCTGGGTGTCTCAACTGCCCGTCGCTTCCCTTTTCTCCGCCCGCCGTCGTCCTCTGACGTCGCAATGCTCCCTCCATGCTGACTTGACTTCCGTCTCTTGGTCCCACACCCAGGCCCCGCAGTGACTTCTTCTACCTCATCCTCTGAATCTCCGACCTCAATCACGCGCGTGGAATTGCTCCCATTGACAACCGGTATGCTCCCTGGATGGGCGCGAGCTTTGCCCTTTGTGTTGCTTGGAGGAGGCGCAGTGCTTGTCAGCTCAGTGACTCCTGAGTCTGCAGAAACTGTCTTGGGCGGCGGCGGTGGTGGCTTGGCGTAGATTTCGGTCCACTCACGTGCAGTTTCGTCGTGAGTAACGCGCTGGCGCAAGTATTCGGATGCTATTGACGGGACTGAAACACGGCTATGTCAGCTAGAACTGGCTACGTGAAATCTTTCATGCAGCTCGGACCTAATGGGTCATCTGCGGAGAACATCAATAATCGAAGGTGATTTGATGGAACGAAATAATACATACTCGGATTTGGGTCGGTCAATAGAGAGCTAAGAGAGAGAATAACTTTGAAGATGGAGAGAGCTGGCGACCAGTTGTGCTTGAGAATGTCGATACACACGTTTCCTCTGTCTGATATATTCATATGGTAAATCCTGCAGCGAACGTTAGTGGCGGCGGCGGCGAATGAGGAGGCAGCGATTACCGCGTTAGGAACATGACTTTAGGCGCTGAGAATCTAAAGTGCGAATGCAGTGAGGACAGGAAAAGATATCGGAGAAGGACATACAAACTCACGGATAGTCGGCGGCGAGCTTCACGTCGACCTCAAACACGCCGCCTTCGTACACACTACCGTCTGGCCCAGGAATAGTTGCCTTCCACTTGAAAACATCGTTGGAAGAGACGGGGCCTAATGTAATCTTTCCCATATCCTCCCTCTTGAGATCTGCGATTTCACGGTGTATGCGCTTCATGGTCATCTAACGAAATTCCCGAATCCATTGGGCGAGTGAGCAATGCCACAGATCTCATATTCGTAGATGACACGTACGGAACCGGAAAACGGAGGAGGCATTTCAGTAGATATATGGGCAGGGGATAAACTGTGGTGGCTTAATATACAGCAGAGCTGTGGGAGACTTGCGAAGACTGGCAGACCAGGAGAGACTGAAAAGAAGGGACATGGCGCGCAGAGGACATTGAATTAGGTCATGTGGTCGTGGGAGGGCGGAAACGAGCCATAATGTCGCTGCAAGTCATTTCAGTCCTAGTACGAATCCCGACTTTCAGAAATTTCAGAAACACACAATGATCCCTCGAATATCTTTTTAACCTCCCTACTCCGTCACGAAATATATTCCTTTTCTTATATCTATCGTCTAGTCTTCATCTTTTCAATTTGTGGACTCGTATTCATGTTCGGAGAGTCTGACTCAGAGTCACCTCGCGTTCCCTCGCCTTGGGACCCCTTTCTCTCAACAACATCGCTTCCCCACGAGAAACTGTCCTACTCTGCTGCTACAAGAACTCTTCCGAAGCTTGTCGCTGAGCATCAGGAGGTATGTATGCATAATACTTGAGTTTGATATCTGAATCTTTGAAGGATAAAATGACTCACTTGGAATTAGGGTAATATCGAATACAAGTTGCACCTTATCCATCCCTCTCCATTACGGTTTGCCCGCCTTGTAACCCAGCTGAAATGGCGCTTGCTTGAAGGCGGAGGTCAAGCGTTCTACGAGCTTGGTGTAGCTGACTCGGGCACACTTGTCGGCCTCACGTCGGATGACCTTGCCGCCACCCTAGATACTTTACGAGGCATGGCCGCCGAGATCGGTGCGCGAGTCAAGGTGGTCAAGGAGATTGAGCTCTGGGATGTGGGCGTTAGACCAGAAGATGCAAAGGAATTTGCAAGGAAACGTAGAGATAAAGTTGGTGCGACTCTGTTCAAGAAGACAACAGTCAGTGGCCTTGCAGCAAACAGGCGACCTACGTCTCCGACATCCTACGGTTCCCCGTCGTCAACATCTACGTCCGACGCTCCTTCTTCATACACGTCCAGCATCTTTCTAGAGAGCGACACGGACTCTGAGGTACCCGCTTTGGGCACAGAGTATGCCTCATCCAGTCCTTCCCCACCGATCCGTTCTCTCTCGACTCCCTCCGACTACGACAGCGTGCCCATGATCAAGGTCGACTTAGACGATTCTCTCGCGCTATTCTCGATGGATCCGGAGTCCGAGGATGACACTCTACCTAAGCATGATGACACATCCTCAATATTGGTCGGTAAAACGACGTCGCCCTTATCGTCCCATGTCGTCGCAAGTGTCGGCTCTACTGTAGCTTTGGGTTCCGGAGTATCTGCAGTGCAGTCCGCTCCCGTTGCCATTCGTTCGACGGTTGTCCCACACAAAGCCATAACTAAAGCAGAAAAACGTCGCATTGCGCGTGATTTGCGGAGGGCACAACGTGGCAATGTGCTAGACAGTGCGCCATTGCTCACCGCCGATGAGGCTTCTGCGAATGCGATACTCATCAGCACGACCGCCGTTGCTCCGGCCAATCCTGGTGAAGAGCTCGCCGACGCGATTGGCGCACTCATAACGGCTGATAATCGTATAGAAGTTGATCGTGTCTGCAATCCGAGGATTGTCGTCGAGGCAATGGTGATGAGGCACCTAGACATAGACGAGGCATTTCTTGACTTCACGCGGGTCTGAGGCGTAATGATATCACTCCTGCCGGTTCCCTCCGTAACCATTCTGCCGAAATCTCGCATACACTTATTGCATGCTTTGGTATGTCTACTGTGATATTTTTTGCTTGTTTCCCGTCCCCTTTGTCCTCTGCCATGCAGTTTAGTTTCGTTGAGTACAGGAGCCCTCTTGTCGATACTTTATCATGTATTCCTGATCCTCTTCGTGTTCCTGGCACCCACAGGGATACCAGATCAAATGGAGTCAGTCTGCTGACTATCAGCCTCAGAATTGGCACTACTAGCTTTATATATCATGATCTCCGTATCCCAAGCTCCGATTGCTACGAAATCTCAGTCGGATGTTCGGCTATCGCGTTGTATCTGGTCCTACTGTACTGTACATGTTTCTTGATATCCATGTACTTCAGTAGATTGTTTTAGGAATTCCGGCTGTTGTATCGTTTATTCTTGACTACAGTATGTATCGAAGGTAGCACCACTAACATTAGCCAATCAGTGTTCTGTGAAAAATCTGACAGTCAATCAGCTGCCACGGAAAGGACTTCAAGCTTACAGCCTGGCTCTGTAGAATATCCCTTACTCAATGCATACCCTAGAGCTAGCTAAACATGGACCATGTGCTGCTGTCGAAACGAGAACCGTTACAGTATTCGTTTAGCCGCATGTGACAGAAGGTATGGGGTGCAGTTCCAGCCGAGGCACGAAGCTAGAACTAGCGTCCAACCGAGCATCGCAGAAAGCTGACCTCGACCTTTGCACCCGCTGCAGACGACCGTCCCCGAAGGTAAGGTCTTGTTAGAGAGAGACGATGGGGGAGGTGGACAGGCAGTGGTTTCGAGCCGACGAAAACTCCCATTAGGGGGATACCACTACCCCGACCGCTCGTCCTTCTAAAGCCTAGTCAAGGAATGCTACTATTAACCCTATTACCAGTGGGAGTAAATGGTTCGTGCGGCGCATCGGTACCCATAACCCAGAGGCGGGTAGTGTATGGTTGGGTGAACCAGCAGTCAGGTAATGGAGACATCACCACAGGATCGGGGCCATCAGCTCCCAAGCTGAACCCCAAACCGACAAATTGAAGGACTACGGCATGGCCGTTTCCGGACAGCCGTAGATATGCGCGCAGCCATGCAGCATAGACGAGCTGGAAGTTATTTCTGTCCAAGCTCCAGGTTCGATGGCTGTAGCCCCCGGGACATGGCTTCCCTTGCCTCCAGCAGTTGAAATGATGTCCAGCGACTTCCCCAAAAAAGTGGTAGCTGGAGACACGTCATTCGCACAAGATCAAAAAGTCTTGGTTAAGCTACGAGACGCTTGGAGGCGTATGCCATTGCCAAAGACCGGTGAAACTTACGCGGCGCGACTGGGCACTGTATAGTGTACCGACCAAGCAAGATCTCGTTCATTTAAATGAAACTCATGAAATTCACGAGTTGACACAGGCTTCCGCAGCATTCCTTATCCGATGTATCATTGACCGGATGCTGAGCGTGGCGGCCGGTGTGCCGGTCATTACACTTGAATGTTGCGCAATACCAGCGCTGTAGTATCGCGCCATCTCAATCAAATAAAATCATATTCCAATGGACCAATGATCAACCGAGGCTGACCCATACCGTCATATAAGCAACGATAGAAGACGCACCGTCAACCGGACCGAGATATCGCTTGGGGAAGTAAGGACCTCTGTCTGCAGGTATGATATCATGGTACAAAGAGACAAGCAGGAGAGCGAGTAGGGTAGGAATGAACAGTCAGTCAGGCAGGGGCGGGGTAATGCATATAAGCATCTAGAACTTATAAAGGGTGTCGGGCGCACGCGTATGAGACCGAGATCCCCGGATTTCTGTATCTTGCTGCAGGTGTCAGAACGAGTTTACATGACTGTGCAACAGGAGTTTTGCTTTGCGCACAAAAAGTGAATTCAGCCCAATCCATCAAGGCATATAGTGCAGATGTCGTACCTTCTTCGCAGTCTTGTAGAACATCTTGCTTTGCGCTGAAAGTGCTTGCGAGCGATCAACGAGGTCGTCGAGCTTCTCTCCGCGCTGAAGGACAGACTCGATCGTCTTGTGCTGCAGACAGTATCAGCAAACACCGTCTCGATGATTTAGTACTCGCAAGAGTGGGTCACGCACTAATACGATCTTGGTTTCATCGAGCTCCTGCTGAACACGCATAATGTTGTCGGCACTGCGCGGATCCTGATACTTCTGCACATAAGTGTTGATCGCCGGGAAGGAAATGCGTGACGGGTCGCCAAACGAAGATTGCGGGACTTGTGCAGCAAACTCGTCGAGTACCTTAGAGAGCAGTGAGAATGCTGGGCGCACGGGGTACTCCTGGTCGGTAACGATCACCGCTGCGGTATTGCGCATCAGTAGTTGGTAGCTAAATGAGCGAAGGGAGACACACACCCGCAAGCTGCTCTGCACCACCACGGTTGAAGATGTGAACATTACAGTTGTTCTCCTGCACGGTCTGGCGCTGTCCCTGCCCTGTGCGCTCTGCAACCGTCTTTGAGACAAATGTGGTGAACTCGCTGAAAGAGCCGCGGGTGTAGAAGGAGAACGAAGAGAGGTCTGTTGCATGTGCAAGGATTACGCTGGGGCCAGAAGATGGGGCGAGGACGACGGCGAGAGAATATATTTTCATCTTTGTGGATGACAACAAGTGGACTTCCGGTCAGGTTGGAAGTCGTTTCTGGAGGCCAATTTGAAGCTTCAAGCCGCCACATTACATAATAAGGCGCTCATATTGTAATCGACCTTACGTTACCATACCTCTCCTGATTCGTCCATGAACGACGCGGAAGACAGTACGAACTTCTCGGACTTTCAACAGATGCTGAATTATCGGATTGGTTGATTCCCGGCATGGTCGCATTGGTCGTGCTAATATATAATCTCCACCTCCAGGATGGTTGCCGCGCGCTTTGCACCCATCCTGCATCATTCCCTCCCTTGTCCGACACATGGTCAGTCTCCCAGTCCCCTCAGCATCTTCCACGTCTTGACCTTCTGTCTACAGTCTTCCCGTGAAGTTGTCATCGTAGCGGCGTCTCGCACTCCTGTCGGCTCCCTGAACGGCGCTCTGAAGACCCTTACTGCTCCTCAGCTCGGTGTCGTCGCCCTGAAGCATGCGTTTGAGCAGTCAAAGGTTGACCCCACCGTTGTGGAGGAGGTCTACTTCGGCAATGTCGTCCAGGCTGGTGTTGGCCAGTCTCCCGCCCGTCAAGTCGCTCTTGGTGCCGGCATGAGTACCAAGTCCGACGCGACCACTATAAACAAGGTTTGCGCCAGTGGCCTCAAATCTATCATGTTGGCTGCACAAGCCATTTCTTCTGGTGACAGAAACGTTGTTGTTGCGGGTGGCATGGAGAGCATGAGCAATGCTCCGTTAGTATCGTCGTCTCTTGCATGTCTGTTCTGATATTCACCCACTTCACAGCTTTCTTCTTCCTCGTCAAAATCCAGCATTTGGCAAGTTTCAGACCAAAGACTCCCTAGAGAATGACGGACTGTGGGACGTATATAACAACTTCGCCATGGGTAACTGCGGCGAAGCCTGTGCGGAAAAGCACGGCATTCCTCGCGAGTCGCAGGATGCGCATGCAATTGAATCTTATAAGCGGGCCGATCGTGCATGGAAGGCAGGTGTGTTTGAAGCTGAGATTGCCCCAGTTACGATTAAAGGCAAGAAGGGAGACACGATCGTGAATGAGGATGAGGAGTACAAGAAGGTTATCTTTGAAAAGATACCTTCTCTAGGGTCCAGCTTCAAGAAGGGGGGCACTATCACTGCTGCGAACGCATCCAACTTCAACGATGGGGCGTCGGCAGTGATCTTGATGTCTGCCGAGAAAGCGAAAGAATTAGGCGTCAAACCCCTCGCCAAGGTTATCTGTGAGTACATGTCGAATAGAAAAAGCGCCATAACAATTTACTTATCGATGCGCTTCTGTAGCGTATGCCGACATTGGTGTAGAACCAATTGATTTCCCTGAGGCTCCAGCCCACGCCATTCCTATTGCTCTTCAACGAGCAAACTTGACCATTAACGACATCGCTGCTTTCGAGATCAACGAGGCGTTTTCTGTCGTAGTTCGGGTGGCCGAAAAGCTCTTGGGAATTGACCCCGCAAAGATCAATGTTAATGGGTTCGTCTTATCGTAAATTGAATGTATTGGCCTGGCCTCCGAATTCATATCCTCTTTAGTGGTGCCGTCGCTCTTGGACACGCTATCGGAAATTCAGGCTCCCGTATCGTCGTCTCTTTGGTCCACGCGCTTAAGTCAGGAGAATACGGTGCTGCGGGTATTTGCAATGGGGTACGTGTCTAATTGCGATCTGAAAGTAATAGGGTTAACGAGAATTTTATTAGGGTGGTGCGGCATCTGCACTCGTCATCCAGAAACTGTAATTCGATGATAGTGGTCGCGTGATCATTATATTGTATAGCTTGCAACTTGTTATGTAGAACCACCCGGACTTGAAGCTCGACATTACATACTAAGCGGTATGAGGCTGTCTTCGCGGCAAAGCCTGCAACTTTTGACCAATGGTCAAAGACTCAAGGTGTGGTGACAACCTAGAGGACAGGACACTGAACCTTCTATTACCACCATCATTAGTGTTGCACTCGATAAAAATTATCAGACAAGCTTGATACTGGGATCAGGTTTTCGTGAATCCAGTCAAGGTCCAGACTAGTAATGGCTGCTCTGGTCGAGGCTGATACAGACACTGGCTTGAGTATTGTTAATCAAGTCTAAATGGATACTTGCATGGCCGTGTCCACTCCGATAGGTGTTTCTTGGTGTGCGATAGTCATGCTGTTCATTTGAAGAACAAAAACCAAGTCTCATTGACCAGAGGACGGACATTCACCTGCACAAGCTCCAGTGTCATAGCCAACTTAAAGGTCGGTGGCGATCGTGTAGCTTGAAATCATAATGCACGTCTCCGTCAGCGAGCTGTTCATGTTGCTTGTCAGTTTGTCATGTTACTTCTTGTTCTTATGAGCCACAACCATCATTTGCTGTCCCCCTTCCCCTTAGTGCATGACTCTGGTCGGTGCCCTCATGGGCCAGGATGCGCTCCTGAACCAGGATGTGCCCCCTCGCGCTGCTTTCAAGTTTGCCCACTCCTGTAGTCTTCGAGGCTGTGCCAATGGGACACAGCTTAAGCTGACGCCCGAGGCCCCAGCAGGTGCTCCTGCGATGATAGCGCCATTGTCTTTGGCGCTCTGGTCGGTCCGATGCCGTGCGCTTGATCAGGACCATGACCATCAGGCTGCCTGGCTTGAGCAACTGTTCGGCAGCAGGTGTGGAATGCCGGCAGAATGAACAGCGGGTTCAGGAGGCATAATTGTATTGATGCGAGTAATATCGACGCCAGCTGTCCAACACCCGTGCGCGCAGCGCACTTGTCCGTGGCAAGAACAGCCCAACAGGGAGCAATTGCGCGAGGTAAATACAAAAGGGGGGTATATATAACTAATGACCCTGCAGCTGCGCCCATCGTGTAAGCTCGCAATCCCGATGGTGGCCCGATTCCAAATTCCAACTTAAGACACTGGCAAGGATTTAACAGCCTGTGATGTCACTTGACGCGTAAATCGCTGGCGAATGGCGATACAGTCAAACTTCTCATATCCCATACCTCAGATAGCCCATAACCCCTCATATCTCATAGCCTTACCAGTCCACCAACTTGGTGGGCAGGGATTTTCACATAAAACCCATAAGTCTGCAATAACCCATAACCCATACCCCTCCATGGCCAAAACCCATAGGTTTACCTACTATATTAGACTTAGTCCCTTATGGTTTAGTTTGTGGTGCATCATGATACTAGCTTAATGAGTTGTTTAACAGTTTTACCATCCTTCCATAGCTTCAAAACCTCTCAATATTCTTAAGAAAGGTCTTGCAAGTTTGTCAAAAAAGATTAAGAATCACAAAGATGAATTAGACATGAAGCTATTGAAGAAATATCAATGATAACAGTACAACACACACACATGCAGTGTGCCTGTCTTGGGCAAGAACAGCCTTACAAGGGCAATTGCATGAGGGAAGTACAGGGGGAAAAAGCTACTTTATATCATTAATGACCCTGCAGCTGCACTCACTCATGTAAGCTTGCAATCCCAACAGCACCCCAATTTCCAAAATTCCAACAGCTATCTTGTTGGTAAATACATAGATGACTTGAAGATAGAAGCACTTTTGGGATCTTTCAACATGCAACTCCACCTCGATGATACCAGGAGCATGAAAAACACTGCTTTTTCTGGAGGGCATAAATTTCAGTTCTACATACTGTTGGTCACATAGTTTAGTTACAAATACATGGTCCAGATTTTTTTGCAATTTTTTTTTTTAAATTGCATATACCTCCACCAAGGGGTATGGGTTTAGAGAGGGATTACGAGGATTTAGAGGGACTCAGATGTCAAAAACTGTGCTTCTATTGGGGCGAAAATGATACGTCGGACCATTGTGCGGTGGCTGTACGTACTTTGCGAATAAAGGCTCCTGTAGAACAGATTTACATTCAGGAATGGGTATCTGTCACAATTGAATGTGACAGTGACATATATTGTGGGACGTCCTGGACAACGGAGTGCATCCACAGGTCGCGCCGTAAATTCCGGCATCTTTAGCAGTTTAGTGCATAGGTTGAGGCGTCTGACGCATTGCAAAATTGGTGTACTGTAAGGCTCGATTCAGGTTGATTAGAAAGCCGAAAGGCAACCATCACAGATTCACCACGTGCAGGCATGTTGTCCATCATAAAATCAGTTAGGTAACAGCTCAACATTAAACCTTTACGCTGAACGTGGTACCAGTCGACCATGCTTATGCTCCAGTGCATACCTGGAGTTTGACACTGTTTTCTCATTCCAAAGGCCAAGTCAAAGAATCAATTATTAGCAGATGTCAAAGTTCTTACTGGCAATGTTGTCCTTTGTACTGTCAAAAACTAACAGCTGAGGACCGGGGTAGGAGGCTCCAACCTTTCCTTCGTCAAGAACGCCAGTGACCGTGCCCGATAGATACCTCTCTCATTGTGCCATAAGCTGCATCCGACTGTCATCGCGATGACATCCGGAGTCCCAGGTCTATGAAACGTCACGGCGGCTATGCCACCTTTTACCGACTTGGAGACGATTGGATTATGGACTATTTCAATTGTAACTCTTACATAGTACCCTATTTATTGACAGAACATAGCATCGGGGAAAAGTCGCCCAGAGAAGCTATTGCGCGTTTCACTGTTTTAGTAATCGGCACGCAGAGTGGAGGCAGGTACAATTTATTCGATGCATTGTCAATCATTGGTTGCGAAAATGTTGGTTCCTTTCTATGGGTTTGCCGAAATAACAGGGATACTTTACAACCCAATGGGCAAAAGACAGTAAATATTTATGCTACAATGGATCATCATAATTCTACATTCACCCATAGTCCCACACTTGAGTCTCCAAACCCCCACTGTGGTTCCACAAGTCTCTTGCGGGTGATTCAGATCCACATGGCCGAATGATACTATGGCAGATCACCAAAAGGCTAAGTTTCAGCTATGGTTTACCGCTGGCACTGGACCTAGACAATATCGACTAAGATGTCGAAATGAATACAAGTCTGCAGTGATCCTTACGATGTGGAGGTAAATCCGAGTCCTCTGTCCTCTACCATAACGCCGGATCAATTCGGGTCTTGCAGCTCACTCGAGCACACTAGACACAAAGGGAAGAGAAGTTAGCCAGTCGTAGGAACAGAACGATTAATAAGATCACCGCAATAGTCTTTTCGCTCGTATGCGGAAAGGCATCGGCATCTGGACAGAAATATCTTGAGGGGGCAAGTGAGACCTGGACGGGCGAGAAAGGTCGGCGTCGAAGAATCGCCAACAACAAGTCTGAACGTACCCAATATTCACACGGTAAGGGCTAAGCCCCGTAAGTAGTCCGAGTGCAAGGGAATATGAATACTTCTGCCAAGCGAAGGATTCCGAACTCATACACTTATACAGTATGATGAATAGGCCGTGATACTGATGCGCTGCTGTTACACAGTAGTAACATTCATTCGGTTTACATAGGTTACGACAAAGGAAAACTGGAAGTCGATGGAACAACACAGCAGAGGTGGCTGTTCGGTGACCTAGCGTAAGATGTCCACGGGAGCAATCTTTCGGAAAACCTGAAGTCAACGGCACTTTTTACTTAAGGAGGGCAACTGTTGCCTAACAAAGTAAGCGAGTTCCTCTATCAAATGTCCGAAGGAACGGTCTCGTGGTGATCGCTGCCGAGACTATTGAGAAAGGTTCTCAGAGCTGGGACGCCTAGAGCGCTGCCCCAGCGATTGACACGATAGAACGAATTAATATTGCCAGGCACGCGCGGTTTGAGAATTGAAGGCAGGGAATTCACGTGTATGAGTGATGATTACGTGAGGCGGAATTTGGTGCACCGAGGACTGCAGAGCTAAAATGTATTTCCCATTATTTTGCACCATACGGAGACTTGGTGCAAATGCTCGTTATTTCTTGAATTTCCTTGTCTTACAGTCAGCGAGAACCGTGTACACGTCTTCATCTCTCGCCAACTATGCCACTCATTTTGATATTTGGATATGCCTCGGGACCTAATTTTTGTTGGGCTTATCTTTGTCACTGAGTGGGTGCAAGTCCTCTGGTAGGTTCATTAAAAGAGCCGGCCGGTGTGTGTGACTGGCGATCGTTTCTTGTCTATCCGCTATCCTTGTCCACCGTTCCCTTGTCTTGTCCTCCTAATCCTTACTATTTGACCTTGGTCAGTCTGTAGCAGTTACTGGCCAAAGGAATGAAATGTCTCTGTCTATCGACGAGCCCCATTATAACCTACGTGAAGCGGAAAAGTCAAATGGTATCATTTGATTCTTTCATATTCCTTACGGGTCTCATTTCATTTTTCTGTAGATGACCAAGTCGGTCAACTGTCTGCGCATGATGACTTGTCTCCTAATAATTTGCAGGCTACTGCGCCTGAATTTTTCGATCCTAATTACGACTCTGCGGAAGCATACCTCGGTCAGCATTCTTTCTGATCTGTACCGCCGCATCGTAATGAACTATACATCAGAGGACGATTCCCCGTACCCAGAGGTCCGCGCAGCAGTCGCGAATTTCGACGACCCGACAATGCCCGCCTCCACCTTTCGGTCATGGATACTCGGGCTTTTTTGGTCCATGGTGCTGGCTGGTCTCAATCAATTTCTTAGTTTTCGATATCCGGCTATTACAATAACTTCAGTGAGTTCAGACCCCGGTTCGTCTCGCAAAGTGCGTTAGTTAGTCCTGACATCTTCACAGCTCGTTGCTCAATTGATGTCCTTCCCGATGGGGTGTATATGGGGTCGATTCATGCCCCATCTCAACGTCTTTGGACTTTTCTCACTAAATCCAGGGTCATTTACAATAAAGGAACATGTATGTCGTGTTACTTGCAACTTTGTTAAAGGCTGATGTAGTCGAAGGTCCTTGTCACAATAATGGCAGGTGTTGGAGCTCAGTCTGCCTATGCTGTAAGTGTGTTTCAGTGCTGTGCAATGTACCCGAGCTCACTGTTATGGCTGTGGCGATGTCTCTAGACAGATATCATCGCTGTCCAGAAGGTATACTACAATCAGTCGTTTAATTTTATCTGTGCGTCGTCGCCTTTACATTCTACTTTTGTATGGCTGAACCTCGCCCCTAGATCAATGGATGCTTGTCATGTCTACGCAAATGATTGGGTTTTCGATGGGCGGCGTTGTACGTCGTTTCCTTGTATCCCCGCCGTCTATGAGTAAGGTCTTTTCTGCGCTTCGCTGTTGGATCTAATTTGCTCTCTTACGATAGTATGGCCAGGAACGCTGGTGTTTTGCGCTGTATTCAACACGCTTCATTCTCAGAACTATGACGACGTAGGCTCGCACTGTGGAATATCCAGGGAGCGCTTCTTCATATCTGCGTTCATAGGTGCTGCAATTTGGTGTAAGTTCTTTGTGTTGGCAGTCGCGTGCAATAATCACATGTCCGTGGATCGGTAGACATTGTTCCAGGTTACCTTTTCCAGGCATTGAGGTGGGCATAGATTCCTCGTTCGCATTGTTCTCATTTTCATATGGGTTTATTGTTAAGCGTATTTACCTGGGCTTGCTGGATTGCCCCGAATAATGTGGTAAGCTGTCATGAGCCTTTCAATGTCGCACGACAAATTGCTGAAGCGCTTTCTTTGCAAGATGGTCAATCAGCTGTTTGGGTGAGGCAGTTCTCCGTTCTTGAGTCGCGTGATTTTCTAACAGTGCCCTTAGATTCAAGAGTGGCCTGGGATTTTCGATGCTGTCGTTCGACTGGAACCAGATTGCGTTCATAGGGAGCCCGTAAATATCATAGTTTCATTATGTCGTAAGAAACCTCACGTATGATGACTCACCAAAATGATGATGCTAGGCTGGCAACGCCATGTAAGTGCTTCTCATTGCATTTTAGTTTAGGCACGCAAATTGCGTTACATCTCTTACTTCTACAAACCAGGGTGGGCAGAGGCAAACATCTTCGCAAGCTTTGTTTTCTTCTATTGTATGTTAGTCGTTCTTTTATATATCCAAATGCTGACACAGGGGCGGGGGTTCAGGGATCCTGGCACCTATTCTCTACGTGAGTTCATCACACAAATCACTGACTGACGCGGATGTTGACGCCATTCAGTACTCGAATGTATGGTTTAGCCATTACCTACCGTGAGTGATATTCAGTTCATCTGCCCGTCAGTTCTATACATGACCCATGCAGAATGTCTTCTCGGAATGCATACGATAACACCGGGAACCAATACAATATCACAAGAATACTGAATGCCGACACAACGCTCGATTTGGATGCATATACCCAATACAGCCCCCTTTTTCTCTCGTAAGGCGACCCCAGAAGTGCGGGCTACTTCGGTTGACAACGGATCTTAGGACCACCTTCGCACTGTCCTATGGGCTGTCTTTCGCGGCCATCACGGCGACTATTACTCACTCCCTCATTCATTTCTGGAAGCCTATCAAGATCTACTTTGCGCGCCCCCTTCGGGAACAGCCAGACGTTCATGCGCGTTTGATGTCCCTGTATCCGGGAGGTGCGTACAGACCAGCTTTCTTGTCCGAGCGCTGTTCGATTCGCCTTTTCTTACCCGCGCAGTGCCGGATTGGTGGTACGGGTGTATATTTGGTCAGTGCATACTTTCGCTTGATCTGACATCGCTGAGAGCGCGCCCCAGTCTTGACTTTCCTGTTGGCGTGCTTATGTATCGAGTTGTGGCCGACGAAGATGCAGGTGTGGGCGCTATGTGTGGCGCTCGTGATTGGTACGTCTACGTCAACTTGGACGTCAATGTGTTGAGTCTTGGCTAAGAACGAATCACAGCGTCGGTCTATCTCATCCCGATAGGTGGGTATTTGGTTTGAAGCGACCTGGCGAATACAGGACATGATTCATGATGTTCTGTGACTTTGCTAGGCATGCTGCAAGCTATTACCAATCGGCAGGTTGGACTGAAGTAAGTGCAGTGCTAGTACGCGGACTACTGACGACGCTGTTGGCTGAGGGTATTTACAGTGTTGTTAGCGAGCTTATCATTGGATTCTTGTTGCCCGGTCGACCTGTGGCAATGATGATGTACGTAACCCACTTTTCCTCGCCATTATGAAACTGATAGTTTGTAATTAGGTTCAAGGCAAGCATCGTCGTCGCTGCCACTAGTATTATAGACTCAGGATGCTGAGTAACAAAAAAATATCGTTGCAGACATGGACGTATATAAGTATGTCGCGGGGTATGTTCGTTGTTTTGTGTTTGGGACCATACTCTGACAATGACGCTGTCTGCATTCTTGTCGCATTGCAGCCATTATATTTACTGCAGATTTCAAATTGGGCCATTATATGAAAGTGCCGCCACGGTCCATGTTCTGGGGCCAGGTATGACTGTTTACATCCTTGCAGCTAATGTAGCTGACGATCACTGGCGCTGGGAGGTCGTTGCTTCGGTCGTTGCTGGGACAGTGCAGGTCGCTGTGCAAAATTGGTATGTGGATGAAATTGCCTCTTAGTGGAACGTGGCTCACAAACCTCACAGGATGTTTAGCAATATACCGTAAAGTCCATGTTCTAGCTAGCGGCGGTTGTTGGCTTACATTGCATGTAGCGATCTTTGCCATGTGGGTCAGAAGACTATGTGTGTCTTTCAATCTTTTTGAACTGGGCAGCGTATTGACCGTAGTCTATATTAACTTGCAGCTTACAGTGCGCAAACGCCGAGGTATTTGGAACGGCATCTATCATGGTACGGCCTAATCACACCTCCCCTGCTTCCATCCCTAATACGTGTTGAAGTGGGGAGTCATCGGGCCACAGCTACAATTCCAGAGGGGGAAACTATATTAGTGCGCGTCATCGCTTGACCTATGCTCTTCTCGTGCTGACTATCCCATAGTCGTTTGTTTCGTCCTTTTAACACCACCGTCGTGCAGAAATTTACATGGCGATGACAGCTCTGCTATTCTTCTTTCTCATCGGCGCAGTGTGCCCGCTGATCCTCTGGTGGTTGACGCGCAGATACCCGCATACGTGGCTGAACTATGTCAAGTGAGTTCTGCCACGATGTACATGATATCGCTGACTTACACGCCCTCACTCTAGCTTCCCGTGAGTCATGCCCTTCCCCGTAGCAATCAGGAACACTTAAATTCGGAAACAGCCTTATATTTGCTGGCCTAGGTCTATTTCCACCGGCGAGCGCGCCGAACTTCGTAACATGGGCCATCGTCGGCTTCATCTTCCAATACTTCATCCGTCGGCGCTATTTTTCGTTCTGGGCAAAATATAACTGTGAGCCTTCGCTCTGTGCACCAACGCGTGCTTACTGAACGACTGGCCGCGCTACAAAGACGTCTTGTCTGCGGCGCTTGACGCGGGGACGGCCATTGGTGTTCTAGCCGTGTATTTCTGGTGAGTCCCTGCTCTGCATCGTCGCACCTCTCATCTCTGACGGTCTCGGTACCAGCTTGCAATATCCGAAGAACAACAGCATTGGGCGGGAAACAATCCAGGAGTGGTGGGGGAACACCGTCTTCCAGAAAACTGCGGACTGGCATGGTGTGCCACTGAAGGCCATTCCCAGTGGGCAGAAGTTCGGGTACGTTCCGTAGGCCTGCAGTCGTTCTTGCATTGCGTGCTGACCGTCGACACAAAAATACCAGGCCGCAGACGTGGTAGTAGCGCGGCTGCGGACTGCATTAATATTTTACCCGCTTAGGGGTCGCATTGTAGACATAGCACATGTTTGTTGTATCAGT
>QLPM01016237.1:1357-19247 GCA_003314695.1 Albatrellus sp. MG142 | reverse complement strand
GTCTGGTCTCCGCTTACATGAGCCAGTCTCCGCTTATGTTTCCGGACTGGTCCATTCCATTTCTGCACTTGTTGCAATTACACAAGTGTCGCCTTTGTGCGTCGGGAGATGCTGCGCACACTGTGCCACTCCACACATGTCCATCTGTCCGTCCATCTGTCCATCCATCCATCCGTCCAGTCTGTGGTCCCATCCCACGTTCATATAACCTTTCCATCCTTGTTCCACCTTATGCGAAGTACTACATTCCTTTCCGACTTAGCTCACTACCTTATTCCTTTCCAACTTATTCATTATTACTTCCACAACACTCCTTAGTCCTTTTCCTTTGGTTACTTTCACTGTCCTTACCTTTACAACCTTTGGAGTGGCTGCATATGCTCCACTCCTTTCCGCTCCACTCTGGACTGCGAACCTTATTATTTTCACAGTATATAGAGGCTCTCTGTAAATTTTCCAATCCCCTTGGAATTATTATTGGTTGTCCTCATCTCATCTTGAGTGAGGCCTCGTCCTGAGTCGTTCCCACTGTTTTCCACCCAACTTTCCATCTATTTCTTTGTCTTCCAACTCTTTCCACTTTGCTCTACTTCACTCCACTATGCTTTGCTCGCTGTGATGGGTAGAAGATACGCAAGCACTACACTCTGACTTTGATTCACTCTAGGGAAGCTCCGCTTCCACCTCAGTCACTCTGACCAGTCTGCTTTTCAACAGGACATGGTCTTGACAAAGGGCATAGAAGGGCGACACATTGGTGGTGGCATGTACTCATGTGTTATGTGCAAATTCTGCACTAGTGAGATGATTGGCCCAGTCTGACTGATGGGCTTTGCAATAGGTGCGAAGGTATTGCTCAAGTTCCTGATTTAATCATTTGGTTTGTCCGTCCATTTGTGGGTGATAAGCCATACTCATCAGTTGTTGGATGGAGAAGAGTTTGCACAGTTCTTTGGAGAAATTGGTGGTAAATTGAACTCCTCAATTGGAGATTAACTTAGAGGGGAGACCAAAGTGTCTCCAGACTTGTTTGTAGTACAGATTGGCAGTTTGTTCAGTGGTAATGGTGGAGTGGCAGGGGGTGATGACCATTGCTTTTGTGGCATCATGGTCAACAAAGACTGCAATTGTGTCAAAACCCCTGGACTGAGGTAATTCTATGATAAAGTCCATTGAGACTGTTGCAAATGGCATTGCATTTTCAACAGGTGGGATGGGCATTAGGGGTGTATGGGGTCAATTTGGTAAATTCTTTGTGGATTGGCAGATGGCACATCCATCCACATAGTCATAGATGAATTTATGCATACCTGTCCTGTCCACCAGAAGGATCTTTGGATGAGATCCAGGGTTTTGACTCTTCCTGGATGCCCAGCAGATGGGAGGTCATGATGGAGATGGACAATTTCTCATTGGATTTCTTCATCATTAGGGATGCAGAGATGGTTAGAATAAAACACCAGGCCATCTTGGACAGTCTGGTGTTTCTGTATGGTACATTTCATCAGACTTGGCATGTTGGCTTGGATGGATTGGAGAACATCAAGGATTTCTCCATCCATTGATTGACAGTCTTTGATTTTTTAATTTTTTTTTGCAGTAGTTTGGAGTTTTCTAGTGTCAGGGAAACAGAGCAAGTAAAGACAGATGGTGGTAAGATTACCACATCTTCATTGTCATTATCCCCTGTCTCATGATCAGGTCTTCTTGATAATGCATCCAGTTTTCCTGCACTTTTTCCCACAACATGGGTGATAGTGAAATCAAATTGGGTGAGGTATAATGCCCATCTTGCTTGGTGTCTTGATAGTTTTCTTGCTTCCTTGAAGACTTCTAGATTCTTGTGATCAGACAGGATCTCAATTGTGTGTGGAGATCCTTCCAGATAGTGTCACCATTCTTCCAGGGATTTGATTATGGTGAGTAATTCTCTGTTGTATATGTCATAGTTTCATTCTGCTTCAATAAATGATTTGGACATAAAGGCAATGGGGTGCCAGTGGCCATCATCTCCTTTTTGTGATAGCACTGCTCTGCAGGCCATTTTTGATGTGTCACATTCGAGTCAGAATGGTGCAGTTGGGTCAGGTTGTATGAGGATTGGAGTTTCCATAAAACGAGCTTTGAGATTTTGGAATGAGCATTCTTCTATTTCAGTCCATTGCCAGGGTTTTGTTTTCTTAGTAAGGTCATTGAGCAGTCAGGTGATTTGTGAGAAATTTCTGATAAATCTTCAGTAGAATCTGGCAAATCCTAGGAACATGCAAACTTCTCATAAATTTTTGGGTGCTTGCCATTCTTGGATTCCCTTGAGTTTGATGGGGTCCATGGTGAGCTGTCCATATCTGAGTCACATTCCAAGATATTCCACTTCTTCTTGTTCAAATTTGCATTTTTCTGGCTTGAGGAATAGGTGATTGTCTTCAAGCTGCTGTAGTATTTTCTTGACAAGTTCTCAGTGTTCTTCCATGGTAGTGGTTGCAATTAAGATGTCATCCATATAGATGAATACCTTTCCAGTCTCGACAAGGTCTTGGAAGGTTTCATTCAACATGGCTTGGAATGTGGCTGGTGAGTTCATTAGGCCAAAGAACATAACCAAGGATTCATACATTCCTTGACTGGTCTTGAACACCACCTTCCACTCATCTCCTTCCTTGATCCTAACATTGTTATATCCCCATCTGATGTTGAATTTGGTGAAATAGTGAGCATCTTTGAGTTTGTCCATGACATTGGATATGAGAGGTAGCAGATATTGGTTCTTGATAGTGAGTGCATTCAGTTGTTGGTAATCTTGTACAGGGCACAATTTGCCATCTTTCTTCTTCACAAAGAAAAAGGGGGATGTAAATGGGGATTGGGATTCCCTGATATACCCTCGTTCCAGCATATCTTTGAGGAAGGCATCCAATGCCTTCTGTTCCTCTAGGTTCAGCAGATAAACTTTGCAGTTGTTTTCTGGTTTCACATCTGGTTTGAAATTGATTGCATGATCCCATTTCCTTGATGGGGGTAGAACATGAGATGCAGATTCTTCAAAGACTTTCCTCCAGGGGAGATATTCTGCTGGGATTTGTTCTTCAAGCACCTTGACTTCCTTCTTGACATTTTCTGTGGCTGCTAATGTTGTTGATGTTGTTATTTTGTGAGTTTCTTTGTTCCAGTATTCTTGCAGTTCTTCAGCAATAGTTTTCTTGTTTTTGTCCAGGATTGGGGCAAATCAAACTTTCTTCTTCTGTCATTGTTTTCCTGCCATCTTTGCTTTGACTAGATCTTGTAATTGCCATTTCTTTGAAAGGGATAGTGAGCAGGATGGTGGGCAGTTGGCAAATACTAGCAATGGCTGTTGCCAGTCAATTGTGGGGTTATGCCTCCTTAGCCAGGTATGGCCCAGGATGATGTCATCATGTCCAAGATTGGAGACCAGGAATTGGACAACTCCAAGGTGTCCATTTACCTTCATCAAAAGATTAACCTTTTCCTTGATCCTTCCCAGAATGTTTTCTGTATTGTCAACATTTCTGACTGTGAATTCTTGGTCCAGTTTTTCTGTATTGAGTTTGTGCTTTGAGACAAGTCAGTGGTGGATGAAATTGGTGGTTGCTCCACTGTCTAGGAGTGCCTTGATTTCCCAGCTATGTTTTCCCCCATGAGCACATAATTCTATCAGAATCATATAGGCATTTGCCTGTGTTATTCTCAAGAATTGGCCTTGGGGGTACATGTTCTTAGTTTGCAACCACATAGCAAGGGGCAAACTTTTAAAAAATCCTCTTCTTCTAGGAGTGATCCTGCTAGGCTTCTCCTTTCTTCCTTTGAATATCCCCATGCAAGATGACAGATGTTCTGGGTGGTGAGTCTTTTGGTGTATTCTGGTAGTGGTTCAGGTTCTTTATCATCAGTGTCTTTGATTACCACTCTGGACAAGGATGGTTTGGTGGTTTGGGTCTTCCTGACCTTGGCATCTTCTGGTTCCAATTGTGTTTCTTCTTCTTTGACAGTTCTGGATATGGTGTTTCTTCTTGTTCTGCAAGTGCTGCTTCCACCAAGGTCAGAAGTGGAATGGGTGGCATGGCCAGGCCATGTGCCCTAGCTTCGAACTGTAGAATGGCCTCTTTGATGAGGGCCAGGGTTGGGTCAGTGGTTTGCTCGTCGACGAGCATTTCAGTTGGAGAGGGTAAGGTGGCAACCCTGCTCCATTCATCAACAGTCAAAGCGATGTGCAGTTGACCATCGACAAAGGAATGGGGAAAGTTGAAAGAGTCAGGTGGGGAAGGTGTGTTGGCCATGGTAGAGGTAAGTTGAAGAGAAAGAGGTAGTGGGGAGAGTTCCAGGTTGGTTGTGTGGATGGGTGGAAGTGGTGGTGAAAGACAAGAGTCTGAGGAAAAGATGAAAATCACCCCCCCCCTTTATAGTTGATGACCTCATTGAGAAGTAGTAGGGCAAAGGGTTGGGGATGCTGCGGTGGGGTGGGAAGAGTGGAACTCTGAAACAAGGTCAGGGGCTGAGTGGAGCTCCGCAGCAGGGAGCCACTGGTCATCTGCTGATGGGTACCCCAACCAGTGCATGAGGTAGTGGAGCCAATTCCTGATATAGTGCGAATCTAAAATAGATTCAACTCTGAAATGTTCATCACCACTGACAAGGTCAGGCAGTGGGCAGGTGAAGTTGGGGCCATGGGAGGTCATTTCACAATAGGGTGATAGGAAAGATCTGTGGAACATGGGATGGATCTTCCATGTTGGTGGTAAAACAAGGCAGAACATCACCAGATTAACCACCTTCGAGATAACAAAGGGGCCATGGTGGTGTGGCGCCAATTTGGCGGTAGGATAGAAGGTGTTGAGGTGTTTACCTTCTAACCATACAGAACCTCCTTCCTTATAAGGAAGAGAAGGAATGTTATCAACCCAATTGTGATGGGCGATATGTTGTGCTGCGAGTATGTCGTCATGGAGCTGGGATAGGGTGGAAAGCTGTCCCTCTACCATGGGATTAAGTGTGGAGTCGAAGGTGCATGGAAGTGAAACAGGGTGGTAGCCCATTAGGGCATAGAAGGGCAACACATTTGTTGTGGTGTGAGTTCATGTGTTGTGTGCAAATTCTGCACTGATAAGATGATCAGCCCAGTCCGATTGGTGGGCGTTGCAGTAGACTCAGAGGTATTGTTCGAGTTCCTGATTTAGCCATTTGGTTTGTCTGTCAGTTTGCAGGTGATAAGCTGTGCTCATGGCTTGCTGGATGGATAGTAATTTGCAGAGTTCCTTTGAGAAATTTGCAGTGAATTGAACTCCTCAGTCAGAGATCAATTTAGAGGGGAGACCAAAGTGTCTCCAGACTTGTTCGTAGTATAAATTTGTGGTTTGTTCAGTGGTGATTGTAGAGTGGCAGGGGGCGATGACTGTCGCTTTGGTGGCATCATGGTCAACAAAGGCTGCAATCACATCAAAACCTCTGGATTGAGGTAGTTCTGTGATGAAGTCCATTGAGACTGTTGTGAATGGTGTCACATTTTCAATTGGTGGGATCAGCATAAGCGGTGTACGGGGTTGGTTAGGTATGTTCTTTGTGGATTGACAAATAGTGCATCCATCTACATAGTCATAGATGAATTTGCGCATGCCGGTCCACCAGAATGATCTTTGAACAAGATCCAGGGTTTTGACTCTTCCTGGATGTCCAGCTGAAGGGATGTTGTGATGGAGTTGGATGATTTCCCGATGGATATCTTCATCATTTGGGATACATAGTTGATTAGAATAAAACACCAGACCGTCTTGGACGGTCCAATGTTTCTGCAGGGTATGTTTCATCGGGCTTGGTGTGTTGGCTTGAATGGATCGGAGGACATCAAGGATTTCTCCATCCATTGATTGACAGTCTTTGATTCTTTGTAACAGTTCGGAGTTTTCTAATGTTAGGGAAATTGCATGGGTAAAGACAGAGGGTGGTAGGATCACCACGTCTTCGTTGTTGTTGTCACCAGTATTGTGGTCAGGTCTTCTTGATAGTGCATCCAGTTTTCCTGTGCTTTTTCCCGCAACATGGGTAATTGTAAAGTCAAACCTGGTGAGGTACAATGCCCATCTTGCTTGGTGTCTTGACAGTTTTCTTGCTTCCTTGAAGACTTCTAGGTTTTTGTGGTCAGATAGGATCTCAATTGTGTGTGGAGATCCTTCTAGGTAATGTCGCCATTTTTCTAGGGATTTGATTATGGCCAGTAATTCTCGGTCATATATATCGTAATTCCTTTTGGCTTCAATGAAAGATTTAGACATAAAGGTGATGGGATGCCAGTGGCCATTGTCTCCTTTTTGCGATAGCACTGCTCCACAAGCCATCTTGGATGCATCACATTCCAGTTGGAAGGGCACTGTAGGATCAGGCTGGATGAGAATTGGAGTTTCCATGAAGTGGGCTTTGAGGTTTTGGAATGATCATTCCTCTGCTTCTGTCCATTGCCAAGGTTTCGTTTTCTTTGTTAGGTTGTTCAGTGGTCTTGCAATTTGTGAGAAATTCCTGATGAATCTTCTGTAGAATCCAGCAAATCCCAGGAACACGTGGACTTCTCGTAAATTCTTGGGTGCTTGCCACTCCTGAATTCCTTTGAGCTTGATGGGATCCATGGCAAGCTGCCCATAGTGGAGTCGCATTCCTAGATATTCGACTTCTTCTTGTTCAAATTCGCATTTTTCTGGTTTTAGGAATAGATGATTATCTTCCAGTCATTGCAGTATTCTTTTAATGAGTTCTCGGTGTTCTTCCATAGTAGCTGTGGCAATTAGGATGTCATCCATATAGATGAATACCTTTCCAGTTTCAATGAGGTCTTGGAAGGTTTCATTCATCATTGCTTGGAACATGGCTGGCGAGTTCATCAGGCCAAAGAACATAACCAAGGGTTCATACATTCCTCGGTTGGTTTTGAATGCTGCCTTCCATTTGTCTCCTTCCTTGATTCTGATGTTATTGTACCCCATCTTACATCGAATTTGGTAAAATAGTGGGCATCTTTGAGTTTGTCCACGATGTCCGATATCAGGGGTAATGGGTATTGGTTTTTGATAGTAAGCGCATTCAATTGTCGATAATCTTGTACAGGTGTAGTTTGCTGTCTTTCTTCTTTACAAAGAAGAAGGGAGATGTGAACAGGGATTGGGATTCTCTGATGTATCCTCATTCCAGCATGTCTTTGAGAAAGGCATCCAACGCCTTCTGTTCTTCCAGGTTTAATAGATAAACCTTACAGTTGTTTTCTGGGATGGTGTCTGGTTTAAGATTGATTGCGTGATCCCATTTCCTTGAAGGGGGTAAAACATGGGATGCAGATTCTTCAAATACTTTTCTCCAGGGGAGATATTCTGCTGGAATTTGTTCTTTGAGTGTCTTGACCTCTTTCTTTGTGTTTTCTTCTGCAGCCAATGTTGTTGAGGTCGTAGTTTTGCGAGTTTCTTCGTTCCAATATTCCAGTAATTCTTCAGCAATTGTTTTCTTGGATTTCTTCTCTTCTTCTGGTAAGACGAATCAGACTTTCTTCTTTTGTCCTTGTTTTCCAACCATTTTTGCTTTAACAAGGTCCCGTAGTTGCCACTTCTTGGAAAGGGATAGTGAACAAGACAGTGGGCAGTTAGTAAATACCAGTGATGGTTGTTGCCAATCGATTGTGGGGTTATGTTTTCTTAACCAAGTATGGCCAAGAATAATGTCATTGTGTCCTAGATCCAAGACCAGGAAGTGGACAACTTCAAGATGTCCATTTACCTTCATTGACAGGTAGACCTTTTCTTTGATTCATCCTAGGACATTTTCAGTATCGTCCACATTTTGGACCATGATTTCTTGATCTAGTTTTTCTGTTTCAATGTTTTTTGACAAGTCAATGATGGATGAAATTTGTGGTTGCTCCACTGTCAAGGAGCACTTTGATTTCCCAACTGTGTTTTCCCCCACAAGCACATAATTCTATGGGAATCATGTAGGCATTGGCCTGTTTTATTCTCAAGAATTCATCTTGGGGGTACATATTTTTAGTTTGCAGCCATGCAGCAAGGGGCGAACTCTTTAAAAACCCTCATCTTCTAGGATGGACCCTGCTAGACTTCTCCTTTCTTCTGTTGAGTATCTTCGAACAAGGCGACAGAGGTTTTGGGTAGTGAGTCATTTGGCATATTCGGGTAGCAGTTCTGGTTCTTCATCATCGGTATCTTCAATGACCACTCTAGAAGAGGATGGTTTGGCAGTCTGTATCCTGCTAACTCCCGTTGCTACTGGTTCCAGTTCCTCTTCTTCTTTTACCATTTGAGTCTTGTTGTTGTATGGCATTTTGCCCTTGAATCTTTCCTTGTTTGGGCATTCTTTCACCATGTGGCCCTTTTCCCTACATGTGAAACATTTGTTTTCTTCTTGTAGTTTCTTTTGCATTTCAGGGGTTAGATGGCATAGTTTGGTTCCTGGTGTGTGCATTGCATCAATGTCCATGTCATCTGGGTGTCTATCCTTTTTCTTCAGCTGCATGTTGGTGGGAGTTAATCCCTTCTTCATGGCTTGGTACATTCTGAAATTCGTGTCAACCTGGATTGCAAGTTTGGCTAATCCTTGGAACATAGTAGGTTGTGTTTCTCGGTTATACAATTGCTGGGTGAGTGGGGCATTCAGTCCTCGTTTGAAGTGGTAGATGAGGTTGAAGTCATCTGTGACTCCAGCATCGTGGGATAAGGTGAGGAATTCTGAGTGATATTCATCAGCTGTTCTCCCTGCTTGCTTGATAGTCATCAGTTTGAGCATTGCTCATCTTTGTATGTTGACATCCTTGAATTGGGCATCCAGGTCAGTTGCGAATGCAACGAATGTCAGTGGATTAGTGATGTTGAAGTTAGTCAGGTATGTGTCCTTCCATGGTCTGGCCATTCCTCCTTCCATGTACAACAGGATGAAGATAGTTTTTTGAGTATCGGTCAGGTTGTTATGACTGTTGGTGAGGATGTATGCCTTGCAACTGTTCAGGAATGCACGGTATTTTGTTTTGTCTCCATCAAACATGATGGGAGCTTTGACTTTAAGTCCCTTTGAGAGTCCTTGTGTTCCCAACATCGTTTGAGCAGGATTAGAGGGCAGTGGTGGCAGTGGTGGTGAAGGAGGTCAGATCAGTAATGATAAGCTGGTGACAGTTGCTGAGAGATCTTCAGTGAGATTTTGGATTGATCTTGGTTCTTCTGGTACATGTGTGAGTGGGGACGATGGTCCACTAGTTTCTGAGTAGATATCTCCTTGAGATGACAATGCTCTGGATGAGGTTCTAGAGGGTGCCAATGTGGCAAGAGGGTTGAATGTGTGGGAGGGGAAGTATAAGATGTCACCCCTTGTGGTTTCCCAGTTATCATCTCCTATATAGGTGACAGATCCTTGGATTCCTGCAACGTATGTTTGGAGACAAGTGCTCCAATGGATGCCAGATGGAAGTGGGTTAGGGATTGTGTGATCCACGATTGTTGATAGCTTCGGGTAAGGCTAAAGCTTATCCTAATGTAAGGGTTCAACACGCAAGTGAGCAGTCAAACACCTAAGACAAATGGCAGAGCCCTAGGTGAAGCCCAAGGTTTGAGAGTGAGTAAGATGAGCAATATAAGCTCCCTAGATTGGGAAGACTTATAGAGATGAGTAGACTTGCTGAAGATCCAGATGACAAGTACGCTGTATTGTACAAGAGGATAAGCTTGACTTATCCTCACAATCTAGTGCAGTATTTATACAGGTTACTTGAGGGCAGGGCTCCATCCTGGGTGCAGGTGTTCAATGTAAATAACCCCTTATCCTCCAATAGGATCACAGGGATATGAGTCAGAGATAAGGATGTAAGAATAGAACTGAAATGAGTCAGAACGAGTTTCAGGCTAAAAATAGACTGATGGAAGTGAAGGCTGTCCACCTCATGTATCCAGTGAGGCAGATGAGTCAGAGATAGCAAAAATAGAACAGATATCAAGAATAGGATAAGACATGATGGAATACCACTTGTTAAGTGAGAACGATGATGGTAACTGGTAAGGTGAGTAAGTGGTAAGGTGAAAGGAAAAATAAGTCCTGGTAATCGTAACAACTTTGTTATCCGATCAGATCACAGAGTTGTGACAACTCTGTGATGAAATTAAAGCGGCACAACTCCTGGCACACAATGATTGGACAGATAATACTCCATTCCCATCATATCAGGTTGGTGATCAAGTTTGGCTTAAAGGTAAACATCTTCACACCCTATCGCCCTCCTTGAAACTTGTCCCTCACCAATATGGACCATTCCCAATCACAGATATCATTAACCTGGTCGCCTATCACTTATTGCTCCCTAGTCACTGGTCAACTCGTATCCATCCCATCTTCCATGCATCACTTCTTGCCCCATATAGGGAAACTGCTGCATATGGACCAAACTTTACCTGGCCACTCCCAGATCTGATCGAAGGTGATGAACACTTTGAAATCAAAAGAATCGAAGACCATCGCCTATACCGTAATCAACTGCAGTTCCTAGTCAAGTGGCTTGGTTACCTGGCATCAGAAAATCAATGGCTCCTATGCTCGGAGTTAGAAACTCATGCCTCAGACCTTTTAGCTGACTTTGAACAGCTCCACCTGATCCCAGAATCATCTAGACGCTGTGGACATCATCATTAAAAGGAGGGGGTAATCATTCCATCTTCCCCCAGAACTTTACAGCTCTACATTGCCCTCACCGCATAAACCATTTTCTAAATCGCCCTTCTGCTTTCCAATCCACCTCAAACAATGTCTTCCTCTTCCAGCCCCACCCTGCCTAACCTCAATGTCTTTGACCGCCTTGCCAATGAATACATAAGGAGTGTTGAGAACTACTGCCAAATGATGCTCAAAAATCCTGAATATAGGTCCACCAACACATTCCAGATGCAAGAGAGGACCATTATGTATGATGCCAGAGGTCCACTCACTGAATTCCGTACCCTTCCTGTCTACAAGCAAACTGAAAGAGCTGAGAAAGCTCTACTGGGGGTAGAGGAACATAGGGCAAGTACCATACCCTACACATCCAATCAGCCTGACCATGCTCCTCTCCCACTGTCCCTACCACCTACCCATCCCCTCACTCCCATCCTCCCTGTACCACCCCACCTGTCCACACTGCCAATCTGCTCTGAGGTTCCCCATGATACCCCAGTGTTTTCTCCTCATCTAGATACAGACATTGATCTGGGACCTACATCGCCCCCAGCAGCTGAACAGGAGGAACTTCTGAGTGAGTCTTCTGATCCATCAAGTGGTCTCTATGACACTCCAGATGGAAAGAATGATGAAGCAGGAGTACATCCTTGTTTCAGTGACTTGGATCCTGACTATCTGTTCTATGTTCTTGTCACCCTATGCCGCACACCAGACACCACCAGACCTGACCTGGTACTTTCACCAGGAGGGGAGAACTACACCAACCTCACATATGAGGCAGAGCCAGTACTTGGGAAACACCTACAAGAAAACCCAGAGCTCGAGATTGACCTCCATCACACCCTTCTTGTTACGAACACTGGACTACTTTTTCCTTTCATCTTACCGCTTACCGCCTATCTATTCCACTGTTAACCTTTATCACTTACCAAGCGGTATTCCTTCATTATGACTCATGTTCGTCTTATCTTGTTCTACCTTGTTCTATCTCGTTCTATCACGCCTATCTCTGACTCACATCCCTGCTATCCTATTGGAGGATAAGGGGTTACTGTACGACCTTACCCGCGTAGAGGAGGGACGTCTACCCTCAAGTCTCTTGGTATATAACTTGTAACTCGCTGCAAGGATAAGCCTTAAGCTTATCCTCTTGTACAATCACCAGTACTCGTTTGGATCCTCAGCACGTCTACTAAGTCTTGCAAGTCTTTCGACTTGTCTTACCTTGTTCACTCGCTCTCCAACCTTGGGCTTCGCCTAGGGCTCCGCCACCTCGTCGTATAGGTGTTTGACCGCTCGACTGCGTGTTAAACCCTTACACTTCTTCACCCTCATGCAAGGGAAACCTTCAGTTGAGCCTGTTGTCATCTTCAGAATAAAGGTATCACATATGATATCGAGTGATATCAAGACTGGTCTCACTGCATCAAATGGCTTACTGCGTTCAAAACCCATATTGATGCTCTTCTGTCACAAAGGCATCATGAAAAGGCTGAGATAGCCAATTGACTCTCAATGTGGATGCCTATAGATGTCTATTGCCTTTCCTTGCCACTCCCCATATGATCAACATCCATCATTTGCCCCCACTTCCTTCACCATCTCTCCTATCTGCTGATTGTCTCAGAGGAGGAGCTGATGAATCCAAAACAAGTCGACCTTGTTGCAACAAAAAGATTTGCTGCTGGAACTGCAGCAAGGTAGGCCATCATTTTAAAGAATATTGGTCTCCTCTTCGTGAAGGGTTTAACCCTGACCATCCATTGCCACCCCCTTGTCATCATCATCGCGTTCAGACCCTGTTAATCAACCAGTTGTGTAACCATTCACACTCAGGTCCACACACTTATCAGTGTTGGACTTGCTCTGGATGTCACTCTGACCTTCATCTTGGTAACCACTCTATTGATTGTCATCATAACCACCACTCACCCATCCCTGACTATACCAACTATGACCTCAACATGGCAGATGACTATGATTAGAGGCTGGGACATCCTCTGGGTAACCAGGGGGTAATGTTACGATTTTTCCCTTGTTTTACTTACTTGTTTCCTTCCTGGCTATTCCAGACATCCTCGGACTTACTATATGCTTTGATCCATACCTACTCGGAGATCCCCTGTCAGGGTTCAGGGTATTGGACTCATTTCACTTTACACAGGATTCCCCATCATCCCTTGATACTGTGCACTTACTCATCCTGTGTTATCTGCCTATGGCAGATATCCCTCTTACCTCATGACTCGTCCTGTACTTACATGGCATCTCATTCCCATCTGTTCTCTTCATGTATAAGTATCTGACTCATTGGTAGAACAAACCTTAAGCTTGTTCTCTTGTACCTTACTGTACTTGAATCCAGGAGGCTCTGCCTCACATACCACTCTCATCATTCTCCAACCTGGTAGCTCGATGCTAGCCAGTGCTCTGCTTATCCTGTCTAACTTGGCTAAGGAACCAGGCTAAGCTTTGCCTTTGGAACCACCAAACTATCCTGTATCCCGATAGGACCTTGCTGACATCTGTCACACTAAGTCCTTACAATGACATGTCTACAGCTCTAAGCATGAACAGATAAGTGAGATATTAGTAAATGTAGTGTTAGTGAGATAAGGAAAAATCCAAAAATAGACCATAGAGAGTAGCTAAAGCAACACAGTACTTCAACACTCCCTCCTGATGAAGCACCTCTCAGCTGAAACAACTCCCTCCTATCCCAAAGTGTCCTCCAACTTTATGGAACAAGTCCCATCAGTTCCCAACACCTCTCCAGCTGCTGAGGGTGAAGTGGCTTGGTCAGTATTTCAGCTGCCTGGTCTTCAGTGGCAACATAGACAGGATACAGTGTCCTTTTGGCCACAGCATGCCTTAACCAGAAGTAGTGCAAGTCCAGATGCTTCATTCTCCCATGATGCTCTGGATTCTTGGCCACTGTGAGGGCAGACTGGTTGTCAATGCAAAAATGCGAAGGGCCTACAACTGGATAGCCAAGCTCCTGAAGCAATTGACGCATCCAAACCATCTCCTTGCCAGCTTCAACTGCTGCAACAAACTTGGCCTCTGTGGTGGAAAGGGCTACAATGGACTGAAGCTTCAAACTCCAGCTCACAGCACCTGTCCCAATGCAAAGCAAGTAACAAGAAGTTGACTTTGTAGTGTTTGGGTTGCCTCCATGGTCTGCATCAGTGTAGGAGACAAAGGGCTCATTAGAATGAGATGGAGAGGGAGAATAAGTGAGCTTCATGTCAAGAGTGCCCTTGATGTAGTGCATTAAGTGCTTCACTGCCTTCCAATGCTCCATCCCAGGATTGGAATTGAAGCGACACAGCACAGAGACAGTGTAGGTGATATCAGGATGAGTTGCAGTGGCCAGATACAAGAGAGCACCAACAGCAGAGATGTAGGGAATGCCCTTCATTGCTGACATCTCCTCAGCTGATTTTGGAGACATGGCTGATGAAAGGTGAAGTCCTGGCTGCATAGGGGTGAGTACAGCCTTGAAATCAGACATGGAGAAGTGTTCAAGGATGTTGATGATATACTGGTGCTGATACAAGGAGAGCATACAATTTGGGCGATCTCTGGTGATTTGTATGCCCAGCAGATAAGAAGTAGGCCCTAAATCTCGAAGTTTGAAGTGTGTAGACAGCTCCTTGATGACAGACTGGATGGCTTCTGCAGAATTGGAAGCAAGAGTGATGTATCCACAAACACAGGCATGATAATTTGCACTGTGTCCCTGCTAAACACATAGATGCTGCTGTCAACTTTGATGCATTTGAAGCCTATGTGTGAGGGTTCAACACACAAGCGAGCGGTTGAACACCTAAGACAGATGGTGGAGCCCTAGGTGAAGCCCAAGGTTTGAGAGCGAGTAAGACGAGTAATATAAGCTCCCTAGAATGGGAAGACTTATAGAGATGAGTGAACTTGCTGAAGATCATGAGGACGAATACACTGTATTGTACAAGAAGATAAGCTTGGCTTATCCTCACAATCTGGTATGGTATTTATACAAGTTATATGAGGGCAGGGCTCCCTCCTATGCACGGGTGTTCGGTTTAAGTAATCCCTTATCCTCCAATAGGATCACAGGGATATGAGTCAGAGATAAGGAGATAAGAAAATACTGAAACGAGTCAGAATGAGTTTTGGGTTAAAAATAGAATGATAGAAGCGAAAGCTGTCCACCTCATGTATCCAGTGAGGCGGATGAGTCAGAGATAGCAAAAGTAGAACAGATAGCAAGAATAGAATGAAACGTGATGGAATACTGCTTGTTAAGTGAGAAGGACGATGGTAACTGGTAGAGTGAGTAAGTGGTAAGGTAAATGGAAAAATAAGTCCTGGTAATCATAACATTACCCCTTCTCTACCGAATGGCTGTCTCAGCAAATTGTAGTCATCAGCCTCATTCATCTCGTAGTCAGTGGGGTCATGAGTCGTTGTGCCAGAGGTGGAGTAGGAGCAGCCTACTCCATGAGTTCCATGTCATAAATCCACATGGCAATCATGACAGAATCAACAGTTATATGAACAGGGCCCTGGATGGGACCTCTGACAGAGACGGGTAGTGAGGGGGTGAAAGTTCTGATGATGGGCAGAAGAGGCAGCAGGAATATTTGGGTTAAAATCAGAGCAGTGTGGCTTTCTACACTCCCTCCACCTGTGACCAATTTGGTTGCAATTATAACAATGTGTAGGTTTGCATTTCAGGTGGCGTGACCAATTTTCTTTGTCTGAGTCAGATGCACCTCCCCTGAGGCAGGTAGTGGATTCTTCTCCTTCTGATGAGGAGGCATAAGGGTGGCAAGAGGATGAGGGGAGCCACCTGATGTTGTCTTGGAGGAGTTGGAGAGGGGGTAGGGTGAAATCTTCATCTGCTCTAGTAATTTGTATCAGGTTGACATGATAAGGGGTTGCGAAGTAGGGGAGCATCCGTGCCTCCGCATTGGCATTAACAAGTCGATTTGCAATTTCTTGCACCTCCCAAGTGCGCTCATTGAACAGCTGTTCAATATTTGACAAGAAGGAATTGAGGGATCTTAGGCAATGATAGTAGTCACGATAGCACACCACATCAGCCATAAGTCCTCTATCCTGACAGTGGATGAGGGCATGTTCAACTTGGATGCTATTTTTATAGCTGGTTAAGGCCTCATGAAAGGCTGGAGACACTTCAACATCTCAGAGTAGGGGTCTGGTGATGGTCGGTTTTGCACATCATTTGACATCTAAGAAGGATTGTCCTTGTAGGACAAGGTCCTTCTCGATTCGATCTGGTGATTGTTTCAGCTCTCCAATTACTTTGAACATATAGTAGGCAGGTAATTGATCGAAGGTTGGTGCAGGGTCAGATGCAGGTATGTACAGTGTAGCTGATCGGGGTGGTGGTATCGGTAGTGGTGGGAAATCTGGGTCTTCTGGACCGAGATCTACATTGTCTTTCAGGTTGGGAGATGGTTGTTACGATTTTTCCCTGCTTTTACTTACTTGTTTCCCTTCTCATCACTCCGGATATCGTCGGACTTACTGTACGTTCTGATCCATGTTTGCTCGGAGATACCCTGTCAGGGCACAGGGTACTGGACTCGTTTCACCTTACACAGGATTCCCCATCACCCCTTGATACTGCGCACTTACTCATCCTGTGTTATCTGCCTATGGCAGATATCCCTCTTATCATCATGACTTGTTCTGACTCGTACATACCTATATGGCATCTCGTTCTCATACGTTCTACTCCTGTATAAATACTCGACTCGTTGATAGAACAAGCCTTAAGCTTGTTCTCTTGTACTTTACCGTACTCGAATCCAGGAGGCTTTGCCTCAACTCCCGCTCTCATCGTTCTCCAACCTGGTAGCTCGATGCTAGCCAGTGCTCCGCATAAATCTCGCTTACTTTGGCCAAGGAACCAGGCTAAGCTTCGCCTTTGGAACCACCATTGATCCCATATCCCGATAGGACCTTGCTGACCTTTGTCACGCTAAGTCCTTACAATGGTGTGCATTCAGGTGGAATGACTGGATTGGTGGGTGGTGGTGATGGTGAGTGTGAGTCAGGTAATTCTGCCAGTATGTAGTGTGGAGAATCGGAGTGGTACTGGTACAGGTTGGTTTGTAGTTCCAGTTCTTCTTCAATATTGGTGTTACGATTACCTGGACTTATTTTCCTTTACCTTACTGCTTACACGCCCTACCAGTTATCATCATCCCTATTCCCACTTGACAAAGCAGTATTCCATCATCATCTGTTCTATTCTTGCTATCTTGTCTATGCTTGCTATCTCTGACTCATCTGCCTCACTGGATACATGAGGTGGACAGCCATCGCTTCCACTGTTCTATTCTTAGCCTGAAACTCATTCTTACTTGTTTCAGTTCTATTCTTGTACCCTTATCTTTGACTCATATCCCTGCGATCCTACTGGAGGATAAGGGATTACTTACATCGAACACCCGCGCACAGGAGGGAGCCCTGCCCTCAAGTAACTTGTATAAATACTGTACTAGATTGTGAGGATAAGTCAAGCTTATCCTCTTGTACAATACAGTGTATTCGACTTCAGGATCATCAGCAGGTCAACTCGTCTCTATAAGCCTTCCCATTCTCGGGAGCTTATATTACTCGTCTTACTCGCTCTCAAACCTTGGGCTTCACCTAGGGCTCCACCACTCGACTTAGGTGTTCGACCACACGACTGTGTGTTGAACCCTTACAATTGGCAAGGACTTCTGCCAGTACTGCTGGGTCCTCTGGGTCATTGGGCATGTGATAGGGTGTTTCTTCCTCAGCTAACGCTGCTTCGGCAAGAGTCAGGAGTGGGTTGGGCAGGGTGGCTAGACCATGTGCCCTTGACTCAAATCGTAGGATAGCTTCCTCAATGAGAGCTAGGGTCAGGTCAGTGGTCATTTCTTCCACCAGGGTTTCTGTTGGTGAGGGTAAGGTGGTGACTCAGTTCCATTCATCAGTGGTTAAGGCAATGTGTAGCTGGCCATCAACAAAGGAGTGAGGATAGTCAAACATTTGTGGTGGGGATGGGGTGTTGGCCATGATAGATGTAAGTTGAAGGGAAAGAGGTAGGGGGGACAGCTCCAGGTTGGTTCGTGAGATGGATGGTAGTGGTAGTTGATGTGAGAAGCAGGGGACATGCTTCCACTATCCCCAATGCCAGAGGCAGGGGACT
>QLPM01016066.1:0-28118 GCA_003314695.1 Albatrellus sp. MG142 | reverse complement strand
ATCTGTTACCCTTGACCCATCCACCTCACTGATTACATGAGGTGGTTATCTGTGACTCACTATGACTTTGTCCTTATGTCTGACTCATGATGACTCGCTACTGTACTATTCTTAGATTCTTATCTCTGACTTGTATCCCCATGATCCTATTGGAGGATAAGGGATTACTTACAATTGACACCTGCATACAGGAGGGAGCCCTGCCCTTGAGATTACCTGTATAAATACTGTACCCAATTGTGAGGATAAGTCAAGCTTATCCTCTTGTACAATACAATGTACTTGTCTTGGATCATCAGCAGGTCTATCTGTCTCTATAAGTCTTTCTCTACAAGACTTATATCACCAGTCTACTCACTCTCAAACCTTGGGCTTCACCTAGGGCTCTGCCACTTGTCTTAGGTACTTGACTGTCAGGACATTCTTTTCTCTTTTTCTCATATTACATAATCTATGTGAAGCTCCTGTACTTACCATTACTATATTGGGCTAGGTTGGAAACCTTATTTGACATATGATCTAAACCTTCATATGACTCAGGACTATTAGATCATATGGGCCCCACTTACTATATGATATGACTCATATGCTACACATCACTGACTGATGCTGTGCATTAGCTTACAGATCATTCTATCTTATTCCATAGGGTTCCAGTGCACAGACCATGAGGTCTTAGCACTATTGGTTGATAAGGTCTGACACCTGCCAAGCATGGTCAGACCTGCCCTAAAGTACTGCACTATATATACTGGCCTCTGCCTGGCATATCCCCTCAGTTCTAGTCATCTGGGATATCCACCAGGTAAGTCTTACTATACTCTCTTGTTGCTACACTCTTGTGTGAGGCTGACACCAAAAGTGAGGCCAACAAAGGTTGGAGTGAAGAGAAACAGTATGGATTGAGTGAAGGTCAATAGGATGTATCTCACTGTAGGTGGATATCCCAGATGATCAGGACTAAGGAAGTACAACATATACTACCTAGTATATATAGTAGTGTGTTTAGGGCAGGCTCAACCATGCATGGCATGTGTTGAGCCTTATCTACCAATGGCAAAGAGACCTCATGGTCCATGCACTGGAACCCTATAGAATATCATAGAACAATGAGTCAGTATGTGCAGCATATTAGTCATATCAGTATAGTAAGCAGCCCAGCTTAGTAAGTAAAAGAAAGGAAAAGAAATAAAGATGAGACAAAGCTTTAAGGTTTAAAGCTGAGTATCAATAAGTGTCTGTAATAGGCAGTTGATTATATAAGTATGTGCATCATGAATAAAGAATGAAAATAGGTGGTCATGACATCTTGCTTATATACATCTGGGATATCCACCAGCTGTCTGTGCATGTTTCCAAGTCTAAGTTCTCACTTCCCTCTCTTGTCCTTTGTGGCCTCACAGCTTGTGTGCACCTCACATTGACCACTCAACAGCATGTTAAGTCCTTACACATCTGCTGTGACAACTTGTTCAGCAACCAAATGCTCCTGGATGAATGTGTGAAAAGCTTCTCAAGCCTCTTCATCACACTCAGATGCAGCCTTGTGCAATAGCTTTTATGTTAGACCTGTATTGCAAATGAGATAGTGAAGTGCAGATTTCAATAGTCCAATGTCATGAGAAACCATGACCCAGTCCTGGATTTCATCCAAGAAGAGTTCAGGAGATGACTCATCAAGCATGGTAAACAGATCATGTTGTTGATCTGCATTGAGAAAGTGAGGGTGACCCTGTAAATGATTTTGGGGAGGAATGACAATGCCATACTGATTGTAATTGCTTTGCCAGTGTTGAATGCTCCACAAGGACACTCCAAACATGTCACATATATCATCAGTGATATATCCATTGCCTCTGAGCCATAGAATATGGTCTTTTATGTCTTTGCTGATATGCCAAAAGACCATACTTGTGATAAACAGCAGTGGAACGACTTGAAATGCTTGGGAATTGGTTGAGAAACAGTCATCTGATCGCAGCAGGCCGTAAATGGCAATGGTATTGAATCCAAACAACCAGTTCTGGTTGGTTACCATTGGTTACCAGCTAAATACAACCAAACACAGCTGCCACCAAAAAAAAAAGCATCGCATGACAAGGTTTATTAAATTGGCTGTAATGCATTGATCTCGAATGAAAAATTTCGTACTCCGATGTGCGCTCACGTGACTCCACAATGCCAGCATGTCTTACTTTGCGTCTGGCCTGCTTCTTTCGTTCCGTATAGGTCGGACGAAGCGATTGGGGATTGAGTCTTTTATTCTAGCCAACATGGCGATTTTGTGTGGTTGTTGGGTCAGATTTCACATCTTATGTAATACCAGTCCTAAAGATGACATCGTCACTTGAAAAACCTTGCAACTTCACCAATTGTTCTTCCCCAACCTGTGATTAGTGTGCCTCCATCATGTTGAGTGTGAAAGCCGACCCTGGCATTGCCTCCATGATTGTTGCATCACTTTTATTCTTAAACTGCAAGAACCCTCTCGCCTTCTGTTCCTGCTGTCAGAAGAGAAACACTTAGCCATTCACCGCAATTTTGCTCAAGGTATGCTCCTACAGGGATTACATGGAATAGCAGATGACGGAAGTCATAACGACAGGTTATTACTATCCTGTAACACATATATCGACGTAGTACATCGAAAAGAATGCGAAGAAAGGTCTCAGTCGGCTTTAGCCGACGCTTATCTAGTGGATATTTCATTGTGGATATTTTTCTTTAAAATTCATATCATCAGCAGCTTGTTGGAAAAAGGGATCGCAGTGACAAGAGCGAAGTTAATTCTCTGGCAAACGCGCTGAAGGCGCATCTCGTAAGTACAGGGTTTTTAACTGAGACGAGAACAATAGAAAATAAATAACAAAAAAAAACAGAAGTATTGTGAATCAGGGGAAACAATAATGAACTATGGAGTGACTGCGGAACGACTGCGGAGCGACTGTAGCGAGCTCGATATTCCGGTGATACTGAAATTCCAACACACCCCACAGACATTTCTCTGAAACAAAGAAGTTGACTGTGAAATAATCAATTTGACACGGGAATCACGATAGACAGTCCTAAACCACTCGAATATCAACTATTTTCAAAAAGGTTTCAAGCCGGCGCCCACCCATTTACATCCCAATGACATCCTCGTCGATGAAAGGAATGCCATCATATTCAGGACCCGTTCCGAACGCACGAGCAGCTTGCGGAGGCGGTAAATCGCGTTTTACTGCCTGCAACACTGGCTGACGTGTTTCTGTAATACGTTTAGAGACACCTTGACGAATTTTCGCTAATCCTGGGACAATGTCATCGATATTGTGAATTTTCCTCAAACCTAGAAGAAAGGTATTAAAACTAAAAAAAATAAGCAAGATAAAAATGTGTTCACCACTGACTCCAGCACTGAAGAAGGCACCTCCGGCGATCCCCATGACAAATGATTTGAACACACTATCAGCGTTTTGAGGATCAATAGCGTTGGTGACAAGTTGTTGAGAGGCACCGCCAATCCCTCCCAACGTTGCGTCCCTAGTAGATTGGAGAGAGAACTTGAGTAATTTCGAGGCTTTTGTCTGGCCGTTGATGAACGCCGAAAGGGTAACGCTTTTACTTAAAGCAACCCCTAGCCCTTCCCCTACAGCGCCAGTGATCAACCCGAAGCCAAATCCTAGTTCAATCTGTAAAATCCAGTCCAAATTATCGTAATCCTTTGCTGGATCCTTGTCAAGTTGCATTTGAACATCATAGCAGAAACCGCCAATTCCAGCACCAAGAATACCGCCTCCCACTGCCGCTACGACAATTATTGCAGGGATGGTTACAGGTGCAGCAATAAAGAGGACAGCAACACCCGCTCCCATCAACAGCGCATCAACGCCCCTGATTCAAAGTTTCATCCTTAATACAAGATCTGAACTTAGGTCAATTAACTTACCAGTGCCATGCCGGAATTGGTGCGTTTCCGTTCACGTCGATATAATTAATGGGGTCATTTCGAGAGAAAACATAAAGATTGAAGCAAGATGGCGTGATGTTGTCCACATCAATGGGGAAGGTGTCAAGCGTCAGGAAACGTGCAATCTAGATTGAAAGACATAAAATATACGCTAATTAGAGAAATATAAACTCACGTCCGGATCGTAGAACCGTGCTCCGAAATAATAAAGTCCCAGCCCCTCAATTAATTCTTTGCCCGAGAATGTATACCGAGCAATCTTGTCTCCAACGACCTTGACAATTTTGCCAGAAGCATCGTACGTGTACTGTGTGACAATAGTTCCATTATCATCTGATGCGGCGATTGTACTTCCTATGTTGTTGTTGTGGAAATAATATACCGTTCTCGTTGCCGTCTTTTTTCCATCCGAGTCCGTGGCCGTTTTGTAAGAAGCAGTGCGATATGTTTGGAAAATGTAAGACGTGCAGGACTGAGGTTTCGCCGTTGTGGAAGCCAATTCAACTTCATAGGTTTGACTGACATATATGACCAACCTTCCACCGGGAAGAGTTGTTTGGAGAAGCCGACCTGCAAAATCGTACAAAAAACTAGTCGTCTCCGTTACGGTCTCGCCTTTCACCTTGTCGCTTTTTACAACCGTTATAAGACGGCCCTCGGAATCATAGGTCATGACAGTCTTCGCGTCTCCGCAGTCTTTGTTGGTCAAATTGCCATCTGTAGAGTACTTGAAGGTGGTGGTGGTAGTTTTGGTTGTGCCAACGTCCTCTGCGGACGTCAACTGCCATCCTTCATAGTTAAAAGTGGTGCTACTTTTCGACTTCATATTACCGCTGTTGTCATAAGTTAAAGCGAAATTGGAAGTATCAAGTGAAGAGCTTGTCAGCTCGCCTAAGCATTCAAGTTAGTCAGTAACAAGTTTATTTTTCTTTGACGGTGGCAAACTTACCATTCAAATCATACAGAAACTTCGAGCTCGAGGTCGTATCTTTTTTGTAATCGTAAGAGATAATCTTGTTAAAAGGGTCAAGAGCCCATTTCTGCTCGAGGATATTCGAACCATTTTTCGCAAGAGTGTTACTGGTCAAAATGCCGTTGCCTGAAAATGTGGATGTCGAAACGATACCATTGCCGAAGGTACGGGTGAAGGCACGTCCAAAAGGATTATCCACATTTGAGAATTCCACTGAGGCTTTCGAAGAAGTGCCGTCCAAAAGATCGATCTTTTTAAGAGTAAGGCCATCGAGGAAGTATTTTCTCGCAATTGTATCGCCGTTTGGATTGATAACCTTCCATAATTGACCCGTTTCCGTCCAATAATAAGAAGTTACAAATGAGCGGCCACCGAACGTGATGGTTGATTTATAGAGATATCCGTGATTGTCGTAGGAAAAGGCATGTTTGATGTCTTTTGACGAAGAAACGCTACAAAGCTGCTCTTTAGAGTTCTTATCTTCGTCGTAGGTAAATGTGAGGGTTTCGTCCTTTGTCACCTTAGACTTGAGTCTCCCGCAGTAGTCTGTAATTGTGACGACTGTAGACCGAGTTAGTTCGTTCTTCAACGTGGCCTGACATTTTTTATCTTCTATGTTCAAAGATGAATGACTGAACTTCCGAAGTTTTCCGGCTGCATCTGGCGTTTCGAGCAATTGACTTATTTGTCGGGAAAGCCAATCATAAGTCAATGTGAGCTTTACGCCAGCTGGATCGGTAACCTGCGTTGGTCGTCCAAGTCCGTCAAAAACAGCTGTGACCTTTTGCCCAAGCTCGTTCGTTCTGATCGCGACAAGGAGCTTGCTGAAATTGCCCGTCTGAAGAGAATCAGCGTTGGGATGGACAACCATTTCTCGTATAACTTGTTGTTTCTCTGAATTGCTCGAATTAGCAAGAGTTTCGGAGATTTTCAGAGTATGACTTTCGAATGTGTAGTCGATTGTCCGTGAAACGAATGGAGATTGCAAGAGTTTGTCTTGGTATGTCTCTTGTTTAAGGCGCGACATTGGGTCGTAGGAATAGTAAGTGACTCCGTAACTCTGTCCATTGAGATATTCCTTGGAGCGTCCATAAACGCGGCCTGCCGCATCATAAACTGTATCGACGCAAATAAACTTAGAAAGATCATCGGCGCAAGAGCGATGAACAGAAATGGGTCGTTTCAAGCCGTCGAAGTAGGTAATGATTGACTGGTCTCTGTTATCAGGCTCCTTTAATCCGGTCGAAATGTTGTGAGTCTCCGTAATTTTTTCATCGTCCATATAGTATGAGATCTCCTCCAAATCCTTCAATGCGATCAAGCTGGGGCCGCGGCGAATTTTAACAACGCGTTGAAGAATGTCGTAACTGAACTTGGTTATTATGCCGTTAGGTTTCTCGATAGTTATCGGAGAAGAAATTCCTGGTTCATATGTACGACTCTCGACAAGGAAGGTGCTCTTGCTGGTGTACGTAGTGATGGCGAGTATATTTGAAAACGAATCGTAAGAATATGTTTGACGAAAAGTATTGTTTCCTTCATCACCAGGTCGTTTCACTTCAATATTGTTTCCGACACCATCGTACGTGTATTCTGTGGTGAAAATGCTGCTTGAAGCATTAGCAGCCCACTGTCTTCTTTGCGAGCAAGCCGTCGTCCCACCAAGGTAGTAGAGCATTTTCCGGCCAAGGGTAATTTTATCTCGTCTCGTAGTCTCTATAGACTTATTCCCAACAACCCAGGATTTTTCGGAAGCGTTCCAAGCCGAATCAGGGTTGTAGTATCCAGACAAAATAAGAAGTGGATTCCCATCTCCAATAGAAATTTTAGTCTCCGTTATGTTTCCGTAGTCGTCATAAACGAAAGCGGCGGTGACTCTGTATGCTGCCACAGTAATGTCTGAAATTCCAGAGGGTTTCTCATAATAATCTTCGGTCACGTCTAAAAGGCGTATCGTGTAATTCTTGTTGCCGTTGAGATGTTTGGATCCCCAGGAATATTCACTCTTCTGCCAGGTGTTCTTTTTCGATGAAGTGTCCCTTTTTTCAAAAGACAGAACCTGCCCAATCCACGGAAAGTCTTGACGATATTTCGTATTCTCTACAATTCCAATGGCAGCGGACGTTTTTGTGATGGTTTCAAACCCACGCCAGCCCCTTCCTCGGAATGAGATTAAGCCGTTTCGATATTTGAATGTTAACACCTCATCCTTTAAGATCGGCGAATCAGGGAGTGTCATGGAGCGCGGCAAATTAGGGAGTGTCGATATTTGTTCGACAACAAACATGGGGAAAGAGATGAATTCAGTTCGTGTACACTCCATCTCCTGGGATGATCCTTGGGGGGAAGCAGCCGACGAACAGTTGCCAGCGAGGGAGTTCATCAACGCTATTGGCTCTTTGTCTTCATTACGACTCGCAGTGTACACGTCCGGGTTGCTTAAAGGAGAATAAACCACTTCTGTCGACGCCTTGAGCCCATTTAGTGCCTTTGCTACTCGATCAAGGGGTTGGTATCCGATCAATTGGAGAGAGCGAACAATAATTTTCTCGCCAAACGAGTTCATAACGCAATCTGAGCGACCGATACCACGAAGATCGGCCCAGCGAACAACAGAACTTTTTGGAACGCCATTTGGTTGGGTTATAGGATTGATCGCCTCGAATGCGACACCCGTAAAGCGGAATAAGTAGAGAGTAGGACCGCTATCCCCACCGACGACGTTTACCAGATTTGTGACATTAGCGGAAGTTATTTTAACGATATTAACGTCACCAAAGGCGACGCCCAAGTCTGAAGGCAAAGCATCCTGAACGACAAATGTTTTGCCAGTGCTCCTTAGCAGCTGATACTGGAGGTTCTTGCTCGACGTCGGCGACAAAAACAACAGACTAGACTTTGCATCTCCGTCTGCGTGGAAAGGAAGAACCCTAGACCCAGAAACAAAAGTAATCTTCCTTCCGATTGTCAGAAACGGATCATCAGCTCGATATTTGAGCGTTCCGGAAATTGACTCGAGGTAGTACACAGCCCAAGATTTCGGCGAAGTAGATTTGTCAGGACAAGCTAAGAACATATCGTCCGCACTGAGGAGAGAGAAATTTAGTAGTGAATGACGCAATAATTAAATATCATACCCATCGCCATCTAAATCTCCAATAACAACTTGAACTGAATCAAGAAGAAGTTCATCCATCTTTCCAGAAGGGCCGTCTTCAACTGAAAGATCTTTCAGTTTCTTTCCGCCATCGTTTGATTCAAATTGAATGAATTTTAGTTGTGATGTTTTATTGTCATTTGATTTGACTATGTAGAGATAAACCAACCCAGCATTGCCAGTACCCTGACAGAAAAAATGAATGCCATTGACATTTCGGAAAGAATAAAAAGATAAGACCTCGAAGTCCCCTGAATAAAAAGATCCTGTGACGACCGCTGGCGTAAATTCGACTGTATCTTGCTTGACACAAGTACCATCGCCTTGCGAAAGCAGGATAGTAATTTCAAACTTCTTGTTGTCCTTGAGTAAGATGTGAACCTTGAAAAATGTAACAGCTCAATCAAAAGTAAATGAAAATTGCAAAGCGAGAACGCACAAGGTCGGTCATTCCATCCCCATTTGTGTCCATTGGCAAAATGATATCAGAATATGCAAGGCCTGTAGACGTAGACCCAGCTGATCCCGATGTTGGCGTACTCAATAGACCGCCATTACCATCGCTCAGATAGACATCGATATATAATTCTTTCGGTTTACCCTCCGCAGGACTTTTGGACGAGGTAACAACCAGATCAGTAGTACCATTCGCATTGGTGTCCATTGGGATTATCTTGGTGGTAGTCGAATCTCCGGTGTATGAAAGTTCTGCTATTTTTTTGGTGGGATCGAAAACATCTGGGTTGCCATTGTACCAGTCAAAGGTAAGGGGGTTGACTTTACTGGAAGAGTTGCTCAGAGCAATAGAGTTGATTCGGCTGACTTTAGTCAAAGGAGAAACGCCAGAATCATCATATGTGATTGTATGGGTGTGGACATCAGACTCGTTCACAGCCGAAGTGAAAGCTGTAAGTCGCTTCTTCGTGACGATTTTAGAGCCAGCAAAATACCGAGTGCAAGTATCCGTGCGATTCTCATAGGTAAAGGTGATAACGACAGTCGAATTTGCACCGTAGCTTAGTTTTGTTAGGTAGAATTCACCGGACTCGTTAGTGTACTGGTACGAAATTTTGTTTTTGAATGAATCCGAGAATTCGGAAATAGCCCACACGCGAGTAGACTTTATATCAAGGCCCTTTATGTTCGAATCCTGAAGATAATTCAAATAAATATCAAATATAAGAATAATAGACACACGTCGGTCTTCCCGAAATACTTGATACTCCCATCTGGAAGGTATTGCTCCCAATAGGTAGGGTTTGCCTGGTCATTTCCATACGCAAAGATTCTGGACCACTGTTCGATCTCAAATCTGTATTCGCTCAGATCCCCAGTGGTAGTAGCGTCTTTGATTTTTATAAGACGTTGACCATCGAGAGCGAAACGGTCGTAAGAATCGTATCCAACGGCACCTGTTAAAAAACGTGAATTATAAGAAATCATCGATTCAACCCGCTTACGACGAATATCATCCTGTTCAAACGTTGGCGGAACACGTTCGATGATCGGAGTTCCTTTCAAAACCCAACCGAAACCAAGTTTAGAAGGACCGGTAGAGCTCGAATGGTACGCAAGCGATAAGAGAGGTGCGAATTTGCTAGGGGGCAAAAGAATTGGAATATTGGTAGTCATTGACCCCGAGGGATCAACGACATGAGTGATAGGCAGAGTACCAGGGATTTTGACTTTATTATCTTCGACCATGATTGTAGTGACTGAAAGGATGCTGACGAGTCGCGCGGGATCATTTTGTAACGCTGTTTAAGATACCGGTAACCTTCTGGATCCATACGTTACAAACTGTTGAAGTAGATTCGGTCGGAGATAAGATCTATAAGAGACGAGGGAGAGAGAATCTATATGGAGTTGAGGCACGACGATGATAGTCGAGTATTATGCCTTGTTTGGCTCGCTGAGGATTCCCGGACGCCGGCGTCTGATGTGGCCCTTTCTGCACTGATACCCACTCTGTCCCTCCCCACCATAGCCAAGCCCCCTGTGCCCCACTCCGCCGTTATAAACCCCAAAACCCACCTGCACACTCGCACTCTCAATCTCAGCCCCGACCGTTCGATGAGGATGAGAATAACATACGACTGCGCCACTTATGGAGGCTCTTATTCCTCGTAGAGCTCACCCAAATCCTCTCGCGACAACGACATCTGCCACGATCCGACTCCCAGCTCTCTCGTCGATTCTGCGTCGCCAGCCCCGGTTCTTTTGTTCCGTCACCCGCACCGGTCCCTGCACCTGCACCTCTACCAAACAACGCTTTCGCCGCTCGTGTTGGGCGACGTCGGCTTCAGTTGCTGCTGCTGCAGCAGCGATCTTTGGCCGCTCACGCTTGGAGATGCACCGTTAGATTCTTTCACCGTTTCCGAAGGTTCACCCGTGGCACACTCTACAACCTTCCTCTCCGTCATTCTCCTTCGTCCTATCCAATCGTTTCCCCACTGATCAACGACGCGCCCACAAGAGTCCCGGGCCATACCCAGTCCCCTCCACTGCTCATTGACACACGCGACCCACGTCCAGTCCTCCAAGCCTCGCTCGTCAACCAGTGAGAAGATCAGTTTGTTTTTTATCCAGCCGCCTCGACGTGGACTTGAATCACGACTTATGAACGCGTTGACGGCATAAATCACAATGCCAGTATCCATGATAGGTTACGAGATATGACATCTGCTGTGCTTTGAACTCGCACACTTTGTCTTACTCTTCTTCTGTATTCTGTCGGTATGAAGAGTAATAAACACAGTTTTTGTGAACAGCTCAGCTCAGAACTAAACTGATGACTAGTTCCGAAAACACTCCAAGTCAATATGACCTAGCCTACCCTCATCATTGCTCTTTTTTGCATTAGCATGTCTCTTCTGCACGTCACTCGCTGGGCTACCAAATCTCGCCGTAAGATCGACGACGAATATATTTCATGTAAATGACAAAAGAGGTATTGTTTTAGCGGTTCTCTCGCGTGGAACAATCGGAAAGGTGTACTGCGGCCGTGTACCAAACACCAATGAGGTCGATTTGACCTCGTTGGGTGCGTTTGGTGCTCAGACGGCGGCGTTCGCGGTGATGGGGAAGCGGCCGATCCTAGATGTCCTCGGGGCGCCGATTTCAACTGTAAAACGCTCAAATTTGGAATTTCATGACGATTCGTCATTTGATAATACATAATAGGAGGTACAGAGGCGTAAAGAAGACATGGAGCATAGAATATCGCCCGCCTAATATCATGGGAATGTGGTTACCCGAAGGTAGTGTGCCGGCTTTATTAGTTCATGGAGCGATGGGTGCGCAGACTCGGACTTCTGAGCTTTCAACGAGAGTAAATGCTTCCTTCACAAGGGCAAAGTTCATGCTTTTTGCCGACTGCAGAGAACTCGTGGAGAGAGCCGTAAGCAGCCCGGCCTGCATAAATAAAACCCGTCAAAATGATTCGCTCTGCAAATATGAATGGAACGAACCTCGATGACAGCGCTTGAATAAACTGATACATCATATATCTAACGATTAAGTATGAGATCACGACTTTTGAGAAACTGGATGAATAACAAACCATTCCAGAAAAGGACTCGTTTTTATTGCCATTTAACTTGAAAACAGAGAGAGATAACTATGAACAGTGTCATCGGATCGCTCCAGAAACGCAGAGAAGGCTCATACCTTGCCAAAACTGCCCTCGACAATGGTCCGATCGTCAATTTTTTTGCCGTTGAAAAAGAAAATCCATTTGTTCGCTTCTACGTTTTGGACAAATGTGAGAGAAAAATCGTCCACCGTTGAGGTATAGTTATGTGACATTTTAAGCCACGTATTTCCTGATACCAAGATACATATTTCGAAGGTCGTGTCGTTCTTCTGAAAAATGATCTGTCTTGTTCCAGCCGAATTGGAAAGAAAAAGGAAGGGCGAATCATGAGTACAATAATTCCCCGTCGACCGGCCTGAGACGGTGACGGAAAACGATTTGGCAGTGTCCAACTTGTCTAACGCTTTTAGCACATAACCATCTGTTGTCCTAAGCATTAATTAGATCCTGCGCATCAAATCGAGCAAACGCAAAACTCACTCGTGGAATGCGTTTATCACGAGATCCAGTTCGAAGTAGTACAAAGTCTTAGGCATGAGAGCCAGGACTTTGGAAATGGTCTCCGATTCCCATGTTACTTCGCCGTCATTTGCCTTCGTTCCCACGAAGATGTTCGGCTGGGTGAGTTGGGAGAACTTGTCATCATTTGGAAGGCGCTTCTCCAAGATCGCTTTATCCTCCACGTACAGGCAATAGACAGGGAGCTGGGGGTTCTGATTGCTGTAAGCCGCGGTGGTTGCCGTAGCCAGAGATGAAAATTTCAAAAGATTGGAATGTGCGTTTGTGAATAGAGGGGGCATAGGTACAAGAACCATGCTCGAATACTTCATCACATCTAAAATGATATCCCTAAATGCCGTGAGGTGCAGACCGTCGTTCTCGGCAATGGCTATGAAAAGCTCAAAGTCAGCCAGGGCTCCCTCTAAACCGGTGAGGTTGGAAGGATATTTCGGCGCGTGGTAAAGTTGTTCCTCCGATGTTTGTGCTTCATACAATTCCTCTGCTTCTGTAATTAAATCTGCCGTATTCTCCGAAGAACCAGCTGGGGATCGCAATTCACTGATACACTTGGCCAGTTTTGTGATCAAGCTGCGATGGTCGTTGCGAAAAGCGGAAGAGACCTTTTTAACGACATTCGCCAAGGTAGGAATAAAATCCTTGTACATTTTAGCGGCCGATATTAGAACTTCGAAGCGACTTCGAACATCATCCAAGTCAGAAAATGTATCCAGGAGCTCCGCGAGGAGATCTTCTTCAATTTGATTTATGAGGATAGCGTCGTCGACAAGATCTTGTGGGATGGGCTGGAGAGTGACGGAGACGGGAACACCAGCACCGATAAGAGAACATGCTTCTGGAAATATGTCCAATACGTCCTCTGGATTCACGGGGACAGTCTTCAAAGCAATGTCGCCATATACCTAGGATGTTGATTGGTACGTTAAATGTTATTAAAGTACACCACGAACCTCAACATCAAATTTTTCATTCAAGTTATCATATTCTGACTTGATAGACAAGCTTGCCTTGGCGTTAAGATCGACGACGCCTTTCAACTTCTGAAGCTCGGCTTCCAATGAGCCCTCGATTTTCTCCTTCTCCGAGAGCTTGGAGGTCCTGGCGACGAGGTTGATGATCAGGTTTCCCCCATAGACAACCGACGACACAAAGTGAGTGGCCTGTCCCGTCGCAATGTAGTTCTTTTTTGTGTACGAGAGAACATTGCTTCCAAGAGCGTCCTCCGCGAACGCGAGCCTCTCCTCTCTAAGCCGCTGCTTGAGAAACATCGCCCAGGATTTCTCATGGGTGTTTGCTTTCGTATCGTTGAGATAAGCCGCGGAGCCTTTGACTTTAACTAACCCGCCGAGGACTTCCAGGGAGAGTTGGGCATTGATATCGATGATGCTCGCCTTGTCTTCGTAAGAATTCGACATCTTCATTTCAAGCTTTGTGTCGTTGATGACCTCCGGAGTGGTCGCACCCGGGCCAGTCATTTGATCGATAGAGTACATCTGGACATTTAAGAACTTTGATGTGCGAGCATCGTAGAGTTCCCCAAGTTGGACGGCGTTGCCAAGAGCCAGAGTTTCAAAAGTGGCAGCGGGTGATGTCGTACTCATAGTATCTTCTGGAGTTTGCCAAATAAAATCGACACCGTTATATACTTCATTTAAGAATGCATGTAGGTAGGTATTAGTACGGGGAATGTTGAAACGTTAGTACGATACCTGACGTATAGCGGTGACGGCGATTCTGATCTTCTGAATTCCCCTCTGTTTGTCAATTCCAGAACCTCTTATGAGTGTCAGCTCGGCGATGCTCAGTCATTGTACCCTTATCTTATTGACCATTATTTGTCAAGTAATCCTTCCATCACATATTTCTGACCTGCATCCGCGTTAATCACGTCGGAGAATTATGTCGCTAATTTAAACGCCTACCACTATGCGGGCATTCGTCTGCATTCGTTTCCACGTATTGGGAATTTCACACACTGACCGTTAACCTCCAAATATTTAAACGCTGGGCACAGCAATGATTAGTGGGCGCTTCCATACGTCAACTTGCTCCATTGACATCTGAATGAAAAGAATTATCGCCTGAGACCGGTCGAGAATATATCGGCTCATGTTGTTTCCCACTCACGGGGAATACTAACAAAGCCAGGGTAACGCAAAATCTGAGTCAAGTCGTGCATATCTCGCCAGAGAATCATCAGAATTTGATCGGGTCTTTTGCAATGAATAACCATATGTCTTAGGTACTCAGATATGAGTTTTATTTGGGGATTGTAAATGTAGTCAAAGTAGCGGAACGAAGCCGCATCGACAAACCCAAAAACCAGGGATTTGCAAAGAAATGTCACAAGTGGTCACGGATGCCGATTCAAATTCCACTCGGCATCTCCTGACGCGCTTGTTGATCATGAAATAGCCGAGATGAAGACATGATTAGGGGCACTCAAAATTGACGCTTAGCGGCTTATGACTTTTGCTTAAGCTGGCAAAACAACTGCCAAATCCGGCGAGCGTCTGGCTTGACTGCCAACTTAAGCAAAAGTCTTAAGCCACTAAGCGTCAACTTTGAGCGCCCCTATGGCATCACGTCCTCATCAGAGTTTCAATTCGCAAGTGCGTCTTGTCACGCTTTCTCGTATCTGATCGGAGATGCATTTCTGCAGATCCACGTAGACTAGCTGATACGTTCGGATTAGCTCTAGAGCTCTTAGACAGTACTCTCAGATGTTCTCCATTTTTTATCAGAGCTTTTAGAGCAACTGCATGACTTTCCGAGGTGGCTCATTTGTACAAAGCATGGTGTACCACACCTCCTCAAAATGTGGAGCAATTTTGGCTGCACATATGTGCCCCAAAATTTCATGATACAATACTATATACATCAGTTAACTAAGAAAAAAATCCCAAGGGGGAAAACTTGGGAGGAAGGGTGTCAGCATTGGGTTTTGCATTACTATGTGCTTTTGCATTGCGGTGGCGTTGTTAGTATGATCAACATAAGAGCAAACTAGATCCTATGTTCCAGATGTAGTCCCATTTGTCCTAGATGGTGCCGGTAGTTCCCGCGTTGGACGTGTCTAGAGTCCAGACTGTCACATTATCAATATCATCTGTTGGAGCGTCTAAATACGCATGGCAGAACCTAAAGCTACGGAATAGCTCATCTGACTTCGGAGTAAAGGGCTATATGAGCATAGATTCGGCGCCCCGCGTGTCGGTCGTAGTACTTACGTTTTTGTGGAGACTGTCCTTCTGGAATTCCCAACAAGTTGAAACAGGATGCCCTTGTAGTGGAAGCCCCAGTTAATCATTGCTGTGCCCATCGTTACTATGTTAGGACGTTGGCGTTATTTTCCACCTATTGGAACGGACTGCGCACTGGGCGCTTAGATTAGCGACATGATTCTTTGACGTGATTAACGCGGATGCAAGTCAGAAATAGATGAAAGATTACTTGACAAATAATGGTCATCAATAACCTACTAAGTGACTGAGCCGAGCTGATACTCATAAGAGGTTCTGGAATTGACAAACGGAGGGAATTCAGAAGATCAGAACTTGAATCGCCGTCACCGCTACACATCAGGTATCGTACCAACGTTTCAACATTTCGCGTACTAATACCTACCTACACGCATTCTTAAATGAAGCATATACAGGTGTCGATTTTATTTCGCATACCATGGCTGAACCCGCTGCCACTTTCGAAACTCTGGCTCTTCGTAACGCCGTCCAACTTGGGGAGCTCTACGATGCCCGCAAATCGCAGTTCTTGAATGTCCAGATGTACTCTATCGCTCTAATTGATAAATACACCACTACGACGGATATCAAGTTTACAGAGCTTGGCCTGAAGATGTCGAATTCCCACGAAGACAAGGCAAGCATCATCGATATCAATGCCCAACTCTCCCTGGAAGTCCTCGGCGGGTTAGTTAAAGTCAAAGGCTCCGCGGCTTATCTCAACGATACGAAAGCAAACACCTATGAGAAATCCTGGGCGATGTTTCTCAAGCAACGGCTTAGAGAGGCGAGGCTCGCGTTCGCGGAGGATGCTCTTGGGAGCAATGTTCTCTCGTACACAAAAAAGAACTACATTGCGACGGGACAGGCCACTCACTTTGTGTCGTCGGTTGTCTATGGAGGAAACCTGATCATCAACCTCGTCGCCAGGACTTCCAAGCTCACGGAGGAAGAGAAAATCGAGGGCTCATTGGAAGCCGAGCTTCAGAAGTTGAAAGGCGTCGTCGATCTTAACGCCAAGGCGAGCTTGTCTATCAAGTCACAATACGATAACTTGAATGACAAATTTGATGTGGTGGTACGTGGTGTACTTCAATACACCGTACAAGTCTGATATTTAACGTACCAATGTACATCGTAGGTGCATGGCGACATTGCTTTGAAAAGCGTCCCCGTGAATCCAGAGGACGTATTAGGCATATTTCCAGAAGCATGTTCTCTTATCGGTGCTGGTGTTCCCGTCTTCGTCACTCTCCAGCCCATCCCACAAGATCTTGTCAACGACGCTATCCTCATAAACCAGATCGAAGAAAGTCTTCTCATGGAGCTCCTGGATACATTTTCTAACCTAGATGATGTTCGAAGTCGCTTCGAAATTCTGGTATCCGCCTCTAAAGTGTACAAAGACTTTATTCCTTCCTTTGAGACTGCCATTAAAAAGGCGTCTTCCGATTTTCGCAAACATCATCGCAGCTTGATCACAAAACTGGCCAAGTGTATCAGTGAATTGCGATCCTCAGCTGGTTCTTCGGCGAATACGTCGAGTTTAATTACAGAGACCGCGGATTTGTATGACAAACATACGGAGGAACAATCTTACCACGCACCGGAGTATCCTTCCAACCTCGCTGGTTTAGAGGGAGCCCTGGCTGACTTTGAACTCTTCATCGCCGTTGTTGAGAATGATGGTCTGCACCTCACGGCGCTCACCGGTATCATCTTGGCCGTGGCGAATTATTCGAAAGTGATTCTTGTATCTATGCCTCCTTTATTTACAGACGCAGATAACAATATCAAGAGATTTTCATCTCTGGCTCCGGCAGCCCATATAGCTTACAGCAATCAAAACCCCCAGATCCCTGTCTTTTATCTGTACATCGAGGACAAAGCTATGTTGAATAACTTTCCAGATGACGGCGAGGTCATCAAACTTGTCAGACCCGAGATCTACGTGGGAACAAAGTTATCTGACGGCACAGTAACATGGCAATTGGAGATCATTTCCGAAGTCCTAGCTCTCATGCCTAAGACGTTGTACCATTTTGCACTGGATTTCGTAGTAGACGCATACCACAGGTGAGTCTTGCAATAGCTCGATTTGATGCGGAGGATGTAATTAATCCTCAGAACAACAAATATTTATGTGGTCAAAGCGTTAGACAAGTTGGACAGCGCCCAATCATTTTCCGTCACCATCTCAGGGTGGGCAAAGGATAATGGTTGTTATGATGCTTCGCCCTTCGTTGTGCTTTCCGATTCGGCTGGAATACGACAGATCATCTTTCAGAGGACGTACTTCACCTTCGAAATACTTGTCTGGGTATCTGGAACTACGTGGCTTAAGATGTCGCGGGAAATTACCGCAAAGTTGACCGCTAATGGCGATTTCTCTCTCACATTTGTCCAAAACATAGAGACAAGCAAATGGGTTTTCTATTTCAACGGCAAGGAAATAAGCAATCGGCCCATAGGTGATGCGAAGTTTGGAAAGGTATGGACATTCTCTGTGTTTTTGGAGCGATCTGATGACGCTGTTCATAGTTATCTCTCTCCATTTGCAAGTTAAATGGCGGTAACTACGAGTCCTTTTCTGGAGGGGTTTGTTATTCATCCAGTTTCTCGAAAGTCATGATCTCATACTAATCGTTAGATATATGATGTATCAATTTATTCAAGCACTCTCACCGAGGTTCTTTTTCCTTTCACATCCGCCGAGCGAACCATTTTACGCTGTTTTATTTGTGCAGGTCGAGCTGCATACGGCTCTCAGGCTCTCCAGAAGTACTCTGAAGTCGGCCCAAACTGCGAAATCTACCCATGTGAAAGGAGCATTTGCATCCGTTGAACATTCCCAAGTCTGTGATGCGGCAAGCCGCAAAATAAACAAATAACTCCGGCGCACTTCTTTCGAATGACAGCATTCTCGATACAGTTTCTATGCCTCTTGTCTTATTTACGAATTCTGTAGGTTCCATTATGTATCCCTTGTATGAACAATGGCTGTGGTCTGCGTATAAAATAAAACTCGGAGAATGAACAACGATGGATGACAGTCCAGCTTAAGCCGAAACGCCCAACAGAGAAACTCCACATTGCGACAAGCAATCCGTGTGTAGTGCTTGAGCCAGCAGTGCTTCTCAAACAAGACTTGGTGGAAGCCGCATGTAGGCAGCCATGTGGATCCTCGTCATCATTCGCTAAGAATCGTTCGTTTTTTTATTAACTTACGCACCCATCCCCGAGTCTATACTATCTTAATGGTAATGAAATTAGAGTATTATTTTCATAAAGTGGGATTGACTTACCGATAAACTCGAAATAGAGGGATGGGATAACATTGTTGTATCGGACTAGACCTGTGACCGATACCGAAACTCTCGATACTAGGGACCTGTAAACCGGGTGTTTCCAGCAGTGGTGCAAACGATCGAAAGTCGCGGGTATACCATTTAGAGCAAGAACCTGCGTAGTGCTACCGATATCGTGCTTGTCGTCTAAACTCTGCTGAACCCATGTGTCGAGAACAGTAACAAATTTGGCGGACGATAGCAATACTTTCTATCTCAGCGTCAGCATTACGACGTCCGCGCAGCGGTGAATGAGTCAAGGTACTTACCTCTTCTTCGACCAGAACGACGAAATGTCATCGATCATCATTCGAGGCACCCAACCTTCAACCAAAGTCATTTCTGAAATGCCTGATGTGACACTGCTAGCAATAGCAGGCCCGGGCGCCTCTGCCTTCACCTGCTTCTTAAGCATGGTGATTTGGAGACAGCATGAACAGATTTATCCACTGCGAAAGCCTCTTCTCATTGTCCAACAACATTCCCAGGGGATAGGAATTGGCAAACTTTGACTTTGTACTAGATTTCCCACCGCACAATGAGAGATGTACTAGTATCGGAGAAGGGATGTTCACCGGAAAACGTCGCGTGGCACACCGAGGGTCTCGCCGAGGCTTGTCTCACGGAGAAAGGCAATGGCAAATGCATGAGGCGCAAGTTGCAACGAGCTGGCGCCATGACGACTTGAAGGGTATGCCATGGCCATCCCCTCAGTCGTAGAGGGTAAGACGGGAAGCGAATATGGCGCTATGGGAGGAATGGGGTAGGCTTGCAACGAGGGGCGTAAGAGTGAGGAGGAGCGAAAAGGAACACATCTAGAAGCGATCAGGGGGCGACTGGCGGAGATAGGGGAAGCGATGTATTGTAAACCTAGCATAGGCTTAGTGCTCCGTTGCACCCACTACGCGGGATGGCGCTTGGCGCTATGCGGACCTGAGTCTCTTACTGGTCTCGGCCGCCAGCTATCGCACGCTTCTTACCGACTGCCACAAGACGACACCAGCACGCAGCGCCTCATGCAGCTAACACACGCTCATCCCGCCGACGCAGTGTTGTCATGACCCGGGTCTGATCCGACCCGTCGTCAAGTGGCCTGACGTTGACTTAACGCGTCAAGGGTACGTGAGAAATTCCCCTTCTCTCGGCTGTCCACCATCCAGCGCCTTTTGGGATGCAGATAATGCAAAAAAATCATATAACGTCGTAGCTTACATGCCTACTACAGAAATCGCGGGGTTTATTTCAAGATCTGTGCTATTCTCCTCGCCCGAGCTGCTCAGTAAGTCATAACTTGCCGAGCGAGAGTGGGTCGACGATTCCGTCTATGATGTTGGGATCTGCCCTGGGCAAAGCGGCTTCGGCCTCAAACTTCGTGTTACCATTGTCTGCGGCTCTGGTCTCGATTTCGGCGAGATCTCAGTTGGCTCAATCCAAATATATATGAGGCTGCTGTCGATCCCGTGATGAAGAAACGACTCCTTTCAAAAACGGCTTCCAGTATTATGGTGGGCGCTCTTCCCAACCACTCCGTCACCATACATTCTGTCCGATTTGTTGCCTCGCTTTACGCATATTTATTACTAACTTCAAATCAGACACTAAACTCCTTGTTTTCTATGGCCCTCGTCTTCTCCTGGATCACAGCAGTCCACTGTTCAATCAGAAACATGCAAAATTCAAGCATCAAAACTTTGTTGACATGAACAACAAATTGATTGAGATTCCACCATGCAGGAGTACGACAAACTTCGTACTGGCACTGTCGTCCTTGACGCTTTAGATTTACACAGACCGTGGTCCGTGCCACGTGAGCATGTTCTTGCGATTCCCGACGACTCGGCCGATCGATAGTCGCTCCATGCATTCCCTCCTTTACGAGACGCAAAATGGCACTCGAGAAACCGACGATGACCGTGACAATGAATACTTGAAGTGTTTCAAAAATGGCTGCAATCCAACCCTAGAGCCCGGGGCAAGCTTTGCCTTGTGAGCTTTTCGGGCCGACGAGCTTTTGATCATTGCTTATCCCGGTTTGGATGCTCAATGGTAAGATATTTTGAAATTGAATAACCTTCGCGAAAAATGAACCGATCAGAGGGAAATAAACGTACAGAGTTGAACGTTGAAGGATCACGCAGTAGACATGAACATAAACTGACTCAAAGTTCCTGAACAGTTCTGGACTACACACTCGGATAGAAACGGTCTTTTCATCAAGTTGTTGTGGACTTGGACGTTTTTTCACCACGACACCGCATTGCAAACATGATTATTGTAGATCATCCGATATCTTGAATTTAGACCACATGTTTACGGTGCGACAATGCATAATAGAAGAACAACGTTGGGGGTTCTGCCGCGTATGCGGGGCGTAAGGCCTTATCTAATACGGGTGATAAGCCTGACGCGTATCTGTACCACTGACTTAGCCACGTCACTTGACGTGACCCTTGTGACCTGACCTTGTGCCGACGAGATTAAATTGCCCTTCGAACAGCTCGTACCTCACGCTGCACCCGTTAGTAGATTCGGAAATGGCACTCTTTGCTTCGTCTCGGCCGTCCGCTGCCTGGATACCCTCAATCGTTACAGGCGCCGTCCTGGTCTCAGCTAACGCGCCGACGAGACGACTCCGAGTCTCAAGACCGCCGACTGCCGACGAGTTGCATTTGCCCTCGCCTTTCGAAGAGCTCGTATCGTACGCAGCGCCCATAGACTCGGTAGTACCGCTCTTTGCCTCATCTCTTTCTCAAGAAAATTTTCAACAAAAATAGTTTCGAATCAAAACACAGCGCATTGTGATATACGGTCGTTCGACGGTCTGGTGTTACTACTTCATCTCATGTAAATAAATAAACTAACGACTGTAGTGAATTTGGACAGATGATGAGAAATTCATAGAAAAGAAATTTAAGAGACTGGCAACTAAGAGAAACGGAGAGGTAGGTTATTTAATAGGGTTTCACGAGTAAGCGAATGAAAACACTCACTCAAACTCTAGAGGTTTTAGGTTCCTTCAAATTACGGTATTTGAATACTTCAGATTTATCTGCAAATTCGGACCCTTTGGACACAGTGAACTGAAATATTAACGATTATCAAGTGAACAATTTGTAAAACTAAAACTAATTCTTACTTCAGTTGTTTTCACTTCAATAGAGCCTTTTTTGTCGCCCTCCTTATTTGCGTCCGGCCCACAATAAATTGCCAGGTCTACGTAATTGTACGCGCTAACAATCGCGACCCTGCAAGCAATTCAAAGCCCAAGATAATGCAGAAAAGAAAGCCGTGCTTACGGAAATTTGTGTTCACCGTATTTAGCATTTAGTTTTGCTTTTGCTTTATCAAGTCTTACGGTCGTTATGTTGAATACAGTGACCTCTTTATCATATATCACGATTTCTCCCGAGTATTTGCTGAAGATCGCATGGTTCCAAAGCTCCATGCCCCCATGATCGGAAACCAATTTGAACAATGCTTCGACATGAAGAGCACCACGAGCGAGCAAGCCAATACCAGAAACTTCAAAAAAACAAATCAACGGATATATGAATTGATTCGTTTTAAAAAATTAAGTCTTTTGCACTCACGTTTTACAGCAAGAATCTTGAGTATGTGGGTCATTGCGAGCGGTGCGAGGTTACCATGCAGAGAGATGAAAGTTGCTACGATTCCAGATACATGCGGAGCAGCCTACAAGTAACACGGTAACGCGAGGTATGAAGAAAGAATAGGGAGCCCATAGTTCTCACCATGGAGGTTCCGGTTTTAACAGCAGTTGACTATTAATGATATATTCATTAATTTTGACAGAATATCGATATTGATAAAATTTAAATGCCTTCGGATATAGAGTCTTCCCATCTTTCAACTTTCCAATACCACAACTGGTAATGTCAACACCAGGTGCGAAAATATCCACACATGATCCTACATGATATTTGTTTAAGCGTAGAATAACGATATGAAATCAATCAGTACAAACCCCAGTTGGATTCTTTCAATTCTTTGTCGAAAATATCAGTAGCTCCAACGGTGTTGACCAAAGGTGCGCTGGCAGGACTATTATCTCTGGCATTCCTCCCTTGGTTACCGGCGGATACCTATTTTATGACACAGACTTCGAGACTAAATATAAAATATTGTAAAATAGGACTCACAACGACATGTATGCCGTCCTTGACAAGCTAAATAGAAAAAAAAAACTTATTAGCCAACCTATAACACCACAAGATAATAAAGGTCTGACGGTTATTGCGTTTGAATTCACAGCTTCATTGTATTCTTTTACTGACATTGACATGTTCACGACGGAAGGAACTTTTGTCCGCCTAACTTCATTCAGGACCCAAATAAAAGCGTCTATCATATCTTTCGAATTTGCAACTCTGTTATGAAAAATAAGGCCAGTTAAACGTTAAGAAAGGCGGCTTAAGCGCTTACCCATGATCGTCTGTGACTTTGACCGCAATACGATTGACACCCTTTGCCCACACCGAATTGCTTTCCGCCAACAATTCCACTGTAGGTATGACATATCAATGTCTTGTCTCCCATTCCACGACTAAGATGCTCCAACGACTTACGCAACGTGGGTCCCATGACCATCCATATCCATTTGAGGCTAAGGTGAGCATCAGCAACCTTTTGGAATTTTCTGTAAGTGCATTAGCTCACCGTTGTTCGAGTGTTTTTCTCTGCGTCGGAATGCAGGCAAGATATGAATGAGTATGGAAATAAGGATTTCTATCAGCTACGCACGGATTGTTGTTCCCCATCGAGCACGACCCCCGAAGTCCTCCTAATACAAAAAGATTTAAAAGCCTAGCAAAAATATGTTTATGCTTACATGTCCAGTGTATATTCCTTCATTTCATGACTGTTAAAATAAAGGTGACAAGCACCGTGAAAAACTTGCCTGAGTCTATTGGTATGGAAGTATGGTCAGATAAACTGGAGATAAATTACGTTATTTTGGACTTACCAATAATGTATACATCAACGCCTTTCCCCGTTTCCTCCGTATCATCCTAATTATATTCAAAGTTGAGAGTCGTAGCTTTTCCATGAACTTGGTAATCTCCGTTGATTCGAGAAATTCCCCAGCAGGCGTCATTTCTAACGAAAAGATTTCAGTAGTTGTGAAATAATTATTGAACATAACAAGCACTGGTGCTTGATCACTTCGTCAAGTGTACATGGACTGTTCTTAGAAATGTAGTCGACATCAGCATGTTCTCTCAATGCATCAAGGACTTGAACATCAAACTCTCCTAGAATAATCAACCCAAAAAAGGTCAGTCAGTAGAAGTTCTAGGTCGACGGAGTGTTTACCTACCGAAAAAAGCATTGAATAGTTCTGGGTCCCACTTATAAGTGACCTTGAATGGGGTGAGATTGTCTTTATTGTAGGCGTCTTCGAAGATTCGAATATGATGTTCCATGTTGACTCCATCTTTTAGTGCGACAATATACTCCGAGTTGGTATTCTGTGGCAAGGTCATCTGGTTAGTAAGTGTGAAAAATAGGAGAGGACGACCAAGGGGAGAGCAAAGAGTTAAGCTGGGACACCGGGTACCAAGTGGGTGGTGGTGGTACTTTGCATCCGGGGTCCTGATTTCACTTTTTCGTAATTTGTGCAATTTTTTGAATATCTCATTGTAGCACAGTTGAAAGCAGCCCAAACTTCTTGTACAGTATGTAGTATGATATAGAAGTATCCTACAGAAGACTGGGAGACCATACAATAGTGGAAAGCATCAAACACAAATTGCGAGCTATATATTTATTGACGCGTACAGGTGACCTAAATAAACACATCAATTTTATGACTGGCGCGTCGGTCTCATCTCATCTCGTCTCAATACTCTCCTTGCTGTGGGACTACTTCCAGAATGAATTGGAAGGGCTGTACTATACTAATAATTTCGAAACTTACTATGGATCTGGCTCAACTTCTGATAATGCTTCCGACATCATGCACTTATGGCCACAACTTCAGTCTTGGGCCAGCCGCAACAGCATCTATTCGCAATCCATCCACAGATCGACCTCTCGTATGCCCACTCTGCTCTACAGATAAAAGATGCAAAGAATTACCTGGTATTTGGAAGTATAATTTTAAAGATCACTTCGCTGACAAGCATCCTACATACTCTATTACTGATAATCGGATTCCTATCGGATTCCGCCAGAACCTTTAGGTCACGCGGCAGGAGTAAGTGCGGTTGGAAACACCAGATATGTGCCTCACCCCCGAAACTGCTTCCAGCGTCGATAACCACGAGTCTGTAGGAAACAATGGACCTACTGATGATGGCTGTGTTGTAAATCCCAGCAAGCTAGCACACAAACACAGTCAAGCATACCCAGGATGACTGAGGGAAAGATATCTACACTAGGAATCAACAAAAGAAAGTTTGAAACTGTACAGTACTGACAAATCTGCAGCATTTGGCTGAAAACAAATAGTGGCATACAGTAACAAATGCATGCATGTGTACATGCACCAGTTTGCTATTCCAACAGGCTGCTCTGGCCAAAAGTGCAAGTGTGCAAGCTTATGCACTACACTGAAGAAGGGAAAGAATAATAAATAATGTCTATATACACATACTTAAGCTTGTAACATACATCTTATAATTGTTCATGTGCTTGATCTCAACACAATCTAATATATAATGGGATGACAATTGGGAACATGTGGCACACATGGTTTTTTGGATGTCAGATGCTCTGCTGTAAAATCATTGTCCCATGGGGTGGCATGGGAGTGTGGCATTCCAGCATTGGAGTGTAGCATTTCAGCAAGTGGCCACAAGCCATGGGAGAGTATTGGAAGTGAACCTGCCAGTGAGCTGGCAGTTCCACATTCTTTTCCTTCCCCACATGTTTGTGTGCAGCAGCACCAGTGTGAGCTTGCAGCAGCAAGTGGCACAGCTATAGTGGCAAGTGATGTGGCAGCAATCACTGTCATTCTCTCACTGTTACAGTTGCCTGATGCTTGCTGTTGAGTGAGCAGTGGTGGTGTAAGGACTTAACACACAAGTGAGTGGTCAAGATCCTAAGATGAGTAGTGGAGCCCTAGGTGAAGCCCAAAGTTTGAGAGCAAGTAGATGAGTAGTATAAATCTTATAGAAGAGGACTTATAAGAATGAGTTAACTTGCTAAAGATCCAGATGACAAGTACACTGTATGTACAAGAGTATAAGCTTGGCTTATCCTCACAATCTGGTGCAGTATTTATACAAATAGATTGAGGGCAGGGCTCCCTCCTGTATGTGGGTGTCAATGTAGTTGAGCACGGATAGCTATTGCCATATGCACTGTGTTCCTCAACAACCCAACCCAAACCTTCTCCAGGTGCATGGCATATTCCCATACCTCATATAGAAGCATGAGATTACTGACTGCACCCCATGCTGTGAGCAGACACAGGGCAACAGAGAGAGGGAGCCATGCTGCCATGTGTGAGGCCGATGCCAAAGGCTAGGCCAACAACTGAAGGAATGAAAAGAGGAATGATGGATTGAGCACAAGTCACTAGGATGCGATCCAGCTAGAGGTGGATATCCCAGATGATCAGAACTAAGGAAAGTACAGTGTAGACTACAAGTATATATAGTAGAGTGTTTAGGGCAGGCTCGACCATGCATTGCATGTGTCAAGCCTTATCAACCAATAGCCATAAGACCTCATGGTCAGTGTGCTGGAACCCTATGGAATAATGTAGAACGATTGGTAAGTGGATGCACAGCATCAGTAAGCAATGCGCAGCATATGAGTCATATCTAATGAGTAAGTGGCCCGGCTTAGTAAGTAAAGAGAAGAAAAGATAATACTAATGAGATGAAGCTTTAGAGTTAAGCTGAGTCTCAATAAATGTCTGTAAAAAAATGTGCTTATATAAGAATGTGCGTCATGAATAATGGAATAAAAGAGTGAAAATAGATGGTCCTGACACCATGGTGGCTGGATAGACCCATTCCTGTGTGGTGATCCAAGAGTCGATGGTGATCAAGAAGTCCACAGCTGTGGTGATGTGCATGCTGAAAGTAGGAGTGTGAGAGATACACAGATAGTGTGAGGAGCACGACACAGAGTTCAGCAGAGGAAAGAAAGCTGAAGTGAGAGAGCGTGTCATGACCTGGTCCAGTCTCCGCTTACATGAGTCGGTCTCCACTTATGTTTCTGGACTGGTCTGTTCCATTTCCACACTTGTTGCAATTCCACAAGTGTCATAGTTGTGCATCAGTAGATGCCACGTGTGCTGCACCACTCTGCACATGTCTGTCCATCTGTCTGTCAGTCTGTCCAGTCCGCAGTCCCATCCCACGTGCGTATAACCTTTCCATCCTTGTTCCACCTTACATGAAGTACTACATTCCTTTCCAACTTAGCTCATTACCTTATTCCTTTCTGACTTATTCATTTATGACTTCCACCACACTCCTTAGTCCTTTTCCTTTGGTTACTCTGTTCCACTTTCACTGTCCATACCTTCACGACCTTCGGAGTGGCTGCATACACTCCGCTCTGGACTACGAACCTTATTATTTTCACAGTATATAGAGGCTCTCTGTAAATTTTCCGATCCCCTTGGAATTATTATTGGTTGTCCTCATCTCATCTTGAGTGAGGCCTCATCCTGAGTTGTTCCCACTGTTTCCAGCCAGCACTCTATCTATTTCTTCATACTCTAACTCATTCCACTTTGCTCTGCTTTGCTCTGCTCCACTTTGCTCACTGTGACAAGTAGAAGATATGCAAGCACTCCACTCTGACTTTGAGTTGCTCTAGGGAAGCTCTGCTTTCACCCTGGTCTTTCCGACCAGTCTGCTCTCTGACAGGACATGGTCTTGACAGAGCGATGAAATGAAGGTTTAAGTATTGTAGAGTGATTAGAGTTCAAATCCAGTTGAAACTCAGAAGAACAATAAACAAGGTAAGTAAGGAAGATGAATGATGTGTCAATGAGTCACACATGTCAGAGTGTGAGAGTGAGTCAATGTAAATACAAGGATACCCATAAAAAGTGAATGAAAGAGTAAGTAAGGTGTCCATGGACCTGTAAGGGTCCTGAGTGACTGTAAGGGTTCAGCACGCGTACGCGCGGCCGGAGTCCTATCGAGTGGCGGAGTATGCTCGGGACGTCGGTGGCTTGCTAAGACGAGCAAGGATTCCCCTAGGTAAGAGGACTAGGTTGCAAAGTTCAAGTATAAGCTGGTGAGGATGAGGTATGACAATGCCTTGTCAAGGCAAAAGGAATATGACACAAGGTGGACTGGTATTGGCTAGTCTAGTACCGGGTAAGATACAATAGAACAAGCTTAG
>QLPM01015913.1:683-12528 GCA_003314695.1 Albatrellus sp. MG142 | reverse complement strand
TCCAGGAGGCTCTGCCTCAACTACTGCTCTCATCATTCTCCAACCTGGTAGCTCAATGCTAGCCAGTGCTCTGCTTATCCTGTTTACTTCAGCCAAGGAACCAGGCTAAGCTTCACCTTTGGAACCACCATTGATCTCATATCCTGATAGGACTTTGCTGACTTCCATCATGCTAAGTCCTTACACCTTGCTCTCCTGTGGCACTTGGTGAGGAATGGCTTGTGCTTCTTCACTACAGCCTTCATCCCAGCCTCCCTCAAATGCCAATGTACTGTTTGAGAAGAGAGAGGCTTGTTCTTGATATCCTGAAGTGTTTTTGTGATCTGAGCAGCATTTTCAGCCTTCCTGGACCCAATAAGGTGAAGGGCATAGCAGGTGTCTGCAGGAGAAAGCTTAGAAGGACAGCCTCCAGAGGATTTATGAAGGTGGGAACAGTGTCTTAGGCAAAGCCTAGTAATGGTAGAGGTGTGGATTCCAGTTTTGGAAGAGATCTGATGTGCAGATTGACCTGCATCAAGAAGGGAGAGGATGTGGTTGGACTGTGCAGGGGAAAGAGGTTTCATGATGATGGTAGTTAAGAGCAAGCAGCTGTTGTGGTCTATTTGTTGTGGCTAGATGCTTAATATATCTGACATAATGTTTCTCACAGTCCAGACACAGACCTGTTGCCATAAATGTCAAAATATTCTCACTATTTGACATTACCACCTGTCAACAACAAAACCATTGCAATGCATACCCTGGAAAGATTACTTCATATCTCAACAACAACATAAGCTTAGGTAATCATTATACATCCATTGGAAAGCTCTTGTCCCCATCTACCTGCTACAATTTCTGGCAAAATAAACACTTTATTGAATGTCAAGCTATACCCTAATCATTGCAAAATGTCAAAACATTGCAACAGTTTTGTTGCCCACTGTATGATATACTCACCTCACCTCCACAATGACAGTGAGAAGACTGAGGTGCTACATGTTGAATCATACCATACTTATACATAATGCTTATTCTAGTAAATCCAATACTGGATAACAACTGAGGCAACAGAGGATCAATACACAGTTTGTGTACATGTGGTCATAAAGCCTGCAGAGCATAGCCAAAACAAAGACAATTCTATGTATAACAAGAATAAGAGAGAATCATATGATATGTGGGCTGCAGCCTGCAGCCTTTTGTAGCTCCAATATGTGACAGGTTGGGTTGTAGCATACTCCCTGAATCACATGATACAGGAGTGTTTGGTAGACCAGCATTGTCTTGATGCCTAGGAGACCACAGATATCCTTGACTGAGTAACCAAGGTGCTACAGAATTGGGATGCGGGCTTGAAGTCTTGAGATACAGTGCGGGGGGGGGATTTGTTATGGTTGACGTGGTACTAGCAGGTAGGCATAATGCGTAGCTAGATGGGATCTTAGGTGTGGCGCCAGAAAATCATCGCGACGATTCCGCATAAATATGCGACGCGCTGTAAGACGCGGTGAAACGGTCACGTGCTCTCATATGCCAGGTTCATTAATCCAAACTCATGTCATGGACATACTCTTACGAGCGATATCGACATGGATACCGCGAAAGGCCTACTGATGGGTATTCCCGACATTCGAATGGCTACCGCGAAAGGCCTGACTCTGAGTGACGATATCAGAATGGAGACCGCGCGAGGAGGAACCACGATCAGGCAAGGACACTTCCAGCTTTGGGAGAAGGAGCTCTTAGACAGTCCAGAGGTCAAACGGAAAGCTACCGTGGCTCAGCTTTGTAAGTACCCATCTCCCCTCAAGTTGTATGCTTCTTGTATCATTGCGAGCATGCGATACATCTCTATTGTGACCTGATTCAGTGATCTGCTCACGTGTATTCGTGCTGGTTTCATGAGCGGGTCGAGACCATCATTATATTGACCACTGCCTTAGATTTCCTCGATTACTACTTCCAGCTGCTGGGATATCTTGGAGCTCGCAAAGATCGGCGAACTAAGTTTGATACTGATACATCGTCTCGAAATCTGACATCTGCAGAGTTGAGTAAAGAATTCAAGTCGTACTGTGGTCGAGAGCGTGTTCTGCTTCGAAGGCGACGAGCGAAGCTTCGCGTCGATCAATTCCACATCATCGCACAAGTTGGTCAAGGGGGATATGGCGAAGTTTACTTGGCACGAAAACGAGAGACTGGCGAAGTCTGTGCACTGAAAAAAATGCGGAAGCGTACATTGTTCAAAATGGACGAGGTAATCATTTCCCTGCATTACATTTGGACGTTACTGAAACGTTCAGATTCGACACGTATTGGTCGAGCGTGATATTCTTACAGCAACTAAGACGCCGTGGCTTGTCCGCCTGCTTTACGCGTTTCAAGACCCACAATATGTGTATCTCGCCATGGAATATGTCCCAGGTGGTGATTTCCGAACGTTACTCAATAACTCGGGTGTCTTAAAAGAGGAGCATGCGCGATTTTATATCAGTGAGATGTTTGCGGCCGTACGGGAGCTGCATAAATTAGGATACATACATCGCGACCTCAAACCAGAGGTACGTGACTTGATTTGCCTTCATTCTCAATCTAACATATTTTTCAGAATTTCTTGGTTGATGCAAGTGGACATGTGAAACTTACGGACTTTGGTCTTGCAACGGGCGCCTTGAACCCGAAGCGCATTGAATCACTCAAAGTCAAAGTACCTACGGCGACCAATTTCCCTGTTTCTTCACTGATGATGTTACACAGCTAGATAAAGTCAAAGATAACCAAATTATCCACCGATCAACTATGGAACGACGTTCAATTTATCGATCCATTCGAAACGAAGATCCTCGCTATGCGGACTCGATCGTCGGCTCGCCAGATTATATGGCGCCAGAAGTGCTCCGAGGGAAACCATATACGTATGCAGTCGATTATTGGTCCCTTGGCTGCATTTTCTTCGAGTTTCTGGCTGGCTTCCCCCCATTCAGCGGCAGCACACCTGAAGAGACATGGACCAACCTGAAAAATTGGACGAAAGTCTTGCGACGGCCCGAGTATGACAAACCAGAAGACCTGATCTTCAATCTGACAGACGTGGCCTGGGATGCGGTGACGAGGTAACCAACTGTCGTCCCCACTTTCAAACATTGTCACATTTAATTGAACCCCTCTTTTTCCACCAGGCTAATTGCCCATGCGAGTGTGCGCTACTCCACCCTTGACCAAGTCAAAGCACACCCTTTCTTTAAACATGTTCATTGGGATGACCTGCGAACTGTGACTGCGCCTTTTGTCCCTGCATTGGACTCAGAACTTGACACGGGTTATTACGATGACTTCACTTCAGTTGAAGACATGGCTAAGTACGCGGAGGTCCGCGAAAAACAGCGGAACGTTGACAAGGTCAGGGAGAAAGAGGAACCTTTCGCACGTGGCGTTTGGGTAGGGTTCACGTTCGGGAAGAATGGACCTGGAGTCAAGGCGCTACATGCGATGGAAGACACGCATGATGACAACACTTTGGCAACGATTTTTTGACCCCGCCTGCTTTTTAGTACGTCGGCTTGTCAAATTATCCTATCGTACATTCCACTGACAGATTGATGCACTTGGCTTGTTGTCGTCTCTAGCCCCACACGAGTTAATCCAGCGCCCTACGACTTTGTTCATAGATATAATGTGTTCTGTATTTTGTTCGCTCGTTCTGTTTCCTCGTTTTAATCTTCAATGATACCTCTAACATCAACATTATAATTGATGTAGACCTTGAAAATACTGTTACATTCTAATTATTATAGAAGACGCTCTCCGGCGACACTAGTCGTCCTACGGTTAGTCCGAAGCTACGAATCCATGACTCTGTCGTTAGCATGCAGCTTAACCTTGTAAAGTTATATCGTGATGCGCAGTTAGATGAGGTAGAGTACCGTAACCCCATCATCCCTGTATCTCGTCCGCAGGCTGCACGTGGCCCTTATCGTCCATCCGTGCACTGTCAAGAGAATATATGAGAATCTGCACAGCGTGCATACGATAAGCAACATCAGACTCACACGACCTCATCGACGGGCTCGGTGTGGTTCCTGACACGTAGGTGAATCATTGGGAACATGCAAAGTAGGCCTCCCACAAGGAGACCCCACGTCGAGATGAAGATGTTCATGTACCTGTCGTGTGCAGATATCCATCAGTACTGCGCCGTCCCGCAAGAAAACACGTACGGAAGCTTGACAGCGTCCGCACGCCAGGAACCAGCGGCGCCAGCAGATTGGATAGACTTGTCTGTAATTACCATCAGACCGGGATGAGCATGTGGAACGTCGAGGTGGTAAGACACACGTACAGAAACCAGTAAAGAAGGCCAGTTTCGCGGGGTCATTTGACATCGCGCCCATCATCCAGTATGCAGTGGTCTGCCACATAGCGTCGAGAAAACCACAGAAGATATACAGCCAGATGCGGCCAACATATGCCTTATCCGAAATATCCATCTTTGCCGCGGACGGGGGGAGGGACTCGCGAGTGTACTGTCTGAATGTGGATAAGGACACTACAAAAACCAGAAGCGAGAAGATATGGGTACCTCTGGTAAAAGTAGGCCCAGATGTGCACGATGAAGACCATAAGGAACAGAACAATCCAGCCGACGAATGCGCGAAAACGACGAGTGAAACGATACTGGTCAAGCAATAAACCCATGCTGATAGACCCGACAATCTGCGCTAACCAGTACACGAGATTGTTCAGGGACCGTGCTCGAATGTTGAATAGCGCCCCGTTGTACTCGTTGAATTCTATTGACCCAACGTCGAGTGACTTAGGTTATCGCTCGTTTATGGGTATTGCACAACTCACGCCAGGTGTAGAACCAATTAGATGCGAAAAACATAGGGAAGAGCAAGACAATCATGGGATCAGTTTTGAGGGCCAAATACAAAGCATAGATTTCGGTCTTCCATGATGGCTGACGGGGAGCCGTCACTTTGGTCCCATCAGTTCGAACCATTTTATTAGGGTCCACCATGAACATAGGAATGGTAACACCGATGAGGGTGAGGATCAGGAAACCGATCTTCATAGCCACGGTCAGTGCTTTGTTCCGATAGAATCGCGAATGGTGATACTCACGTAGGTACCATTACCGACTGTATATCAATGCCGGAAGAATTAAGTTTCAACGACAAGCACCAAGCACATGACACTCACCAGCATTGGCCTGTAAAGATCAACGGTGAGACCGCGATTATGAGGTCGGAGAAGAAGCGTACTGTCGAATGGAAGTTCTGTCCAAGCGATACAGCGGCGCCGACGACACCGCCAAGGTTGAAGATAGCCCAAAAAATGGCAATGAACGTTCCCTTCTGATTCTCAGTGGGGTACGCCAGCATGAGAGAACCTTGGGCAGTCCAGAGCAAACCAGCACAAATGCCGAGGATGGCTCCGGCGGCAATGACAAACGGACCAGCATTGCTATGAATGTTCATAGCCCTAATCAGGAGTCAGATGATGCGATAAGCAGAACGCTCCTGGGATCTTACAAGTAGGAACCGATGTAGAGTGCATAACCAGTACTACCCAGAAGCAGAGTTATGCGCGGTCCAAGGACATTGTTAATGGAACTAAGTGTGCGCTGAGCAGATCGGAGATGTATGAAGGGTGAGGTATCGATATCTTACCCAGCGAAGAACGCAGCAGCAGCAAAGGTAGAATAGAGGGCGGAGTTGGCGTTGGCACTCGTGGCGCTGTCGACCTGACCACCAGCACCTAAACCGTTAAGGGCATTGAAAAGACCAGGACACATGAAGCAGACGAAGCCAAGCATGACGACTTGGGTGACTGGGTGATAGTAAATGCCCTTCCAGCCTGTGGGGCGCTCAAAGATGTCGGCAGACTGGGAGCCATCGTCGCTGCTACCACTACCGTATCCCTTCTCGTTGGCGATGTCGGACATGGCGCTCAGTCAATCGGGGGACGGGCAGACGGGGGAGGGAATTGGGAGTAGGCAGCATTTGGGCAAATAAGTAGCGTGAGGACGGAGATGGGCGGGTCACGCGAACGCACTGATGAGCGCAGATGATCTGAATGGCATGCAGACTGGTACCGTTCCTATCGCGGCCCATCATTTTTCCGCGTCTTGGGCCTCCCCATTGCGTATTTGACATGTCTAACTTGACCATTGCTTATTTCGATCTTGTCCATGCGCTGCACAAATGTCCGAATTGTATCCGAACGCGCAACTACGACTTGCCTCGTCCCTTCCTCATCACCTGACCCATCCTCCCTAGCTTATACTGTGGGATGCCCGATCTCAGCTCAACGAGAAAATGAAAAACTTGATCGCGCACTTTACGGTATGTTTTTACGTTTTCCTTGCCATATTCTACAAAACCCACGTGCTGTACATAGGGGTTAGGCTCGTGAAGTCGGCGTGAACCTTGACCGCCATTAGTATTCCTAGATAAGCTCTCGCGCTGCGGCCGTCAGTCTTTCATCTCGGCGTTTTGAATCACGAATCACAATACTCGATGGTCGCCCATATCAACACTTCACTCTTGGAATTCACCATCTGCCCGTAATCAGATACCGAATTCGGAGCGGCAAACACGCCACACAGACCCTCGTGCCTAGCTGAACCTACCCGGCTTACAGCATTGTCTCTCGGAGTCTCGGAATCACCGTTTATGGACTTCCCCGTCCACATGCACCCTCCCGGTGCTACTACACGGTAGATAGACCATACAATAGCATGGGGATTTAATCCTCCCCCAACATAGTTCATTTTCTTCCATCGTCGACCGCTCAGGCTGATGACCATCATACGCTGAAGCCGGTTCCCATACATGGATATAGTCATAATGAAATAACACGAAGTCTCTCTGTCAACGATCTATTTGCCTCACCAGATTAGCCAATGCCAGTGAGCTGAGGCCATTGCAATGATCCACAGCAGATCCTTGTCTCAATGTTCCAACATTGAATGATACAGTTCGAATCGTGTCTTATATGCAGTACTAGCTACAGTAGGCCTCCTATACATACGGCTTCCATCAATATTCCATCAGGATTAATAACAATGGGGCAGACATACAGCTATCCATAGAAGGCATGCAGCAATGTAAATGATGTTCATGGATAGCCTGCCTGTCTACACATTAAGGAAACTTCATGAGCAGGTTTTCGGTATTTAAACTAACAGCCCAATGAATATCAGGCTGAGATTATATCATATCACTCGTTATAAGATTCGCTATACAAATAGTGAACGAGAGTTCAGTACTAGTGGAATGCAGTGGGTGCAATTCGCAATGAGACCACAAACAGAAGCAAAAAAAAAAAAAACAGAAATCACATGTGCATCGAACGAATCGAGTACCGTCGTGGCGAAGAATGGAGACATAGAGAAGCAGATAGTCTGTTACGGAGTAAAGGCATAGGCTAACCAAACACCTATTCCGACGTCGCCGTAGCAACGCGATCACGAAGTGCCTCAGCAGACATCGTATCCGACTGAGAAGTCTGGTAGCCACCTGAACGGGTCTGGTGGCTAATGTTCGCGAGTATGGGCTTCAGCAAGGTGAAGTACGTAGTTTGAGCGCCCTAAGCGACACGCATTCAACACGTTGAGAAAGGAAATAAACCACATGTCCGTTAAGCACTCACTCGGAACGCAGGCAGCTGGAGCCAAAGGATGAAAAGCGTCTTGAAGGCGAAGTACCAGGGGACATAGTAGAGAACTAGACGGAGAGCGAAGCCCTCTAGGAAGTTGAAAAAGCCAAACACAACCCAGTATGTAAGCCATTGTACATCATCTTGATGTCCAGGAGACTCGAGGGCTTTGAATGACAGATAGGCAGGAAGCGCCCATCCCACAAGATTCGATATAGGTGCTGCGAGCGAATTAATGGAGTGGAGGAGTGTGAGGAGTGTAACGGTGCCAATGAACAGGTATGCCTTAGGCAATTGGGTGCGTTGCTCGAGGCGCACGAGGACAGGGTATTTAGTGAGCTAAAGTAAATCATATAAATGAGAATCAAGTCAGTGAGGTAAATTCACTTGCAGGAGGGATATACGCACTTCCTTGTCCAATTGACCAACATAGTAGTTTGCCTTAGTCTGAGCTTGCTGGTAGAGCGGGTGCTGCTGAACTTTTTGCGCAGACGACATCTGGAACACGGGTTGCAGGTCAATAGGGTGATGTAGAATGAGAAAACAAGGCTTGGATGCTGCAAAAGCAACGTAGATGATATTCCACTTACGTTGAGAACAGGGTGGGATTGTAGGGGAGGAGAGTAGTCGTAGATACAGATGGGAGAGAAGAGAGGAGGGGCAGACGGGTTGATATGGAGGTTGATGACACGTGTTTGCGTCACCCAGTATGATACGTCAGTACTAGTGGAGTCTTGCGCGAGGCTGAAGAGCCTCTACACCGCAACGCACCTTTCATAGTCACGCCGGCGCATTTACAATATCTCTTTGCTAGCTATTAGAACTGCGATGGCCCAAGACAGTGCTATCACCTACGATGCTATCCAGGTACATCTTGCCCTCATCTTCTTATTTGCCTGGCTTCATACCCTCCCAAGCATCTCCACAGAACACTGCCTGCGTTTAGTCCTTACATCTCGGTTGGTTTCCTCCCTTATCTCGCCTTCATCCTCCTTGGCGCGACCTTCGCTCTGGCATTTTATTTCTCCACGTAAGCGGACATACGCTCTCTGCTATTACTTCTTTGACATGCTCCACATAGCCTGTCTAAAGATACCCTTCCCGTTCGCGAGGCAGGCGTTGCTTTGATCGCAAGTGCTCTAGGTGGATTTGGTGTCGTGACAATGTTTTGTACCATGGGCGTTTACGTTTAGTATACTGTAGTCGCAAACAGTGTGCCCCAGTCATATACATTCGATTCTGATCTAGTTGTTAACACGCCAACCGTGCTTGCATACAACACACTAAAGCAAGCCTTAGCGAACAGAATTATGAGACATGAGGTTATCTCTTACCGTGTATAGTATAGTAGAGCCTTCGTCTGCACTCCGCATCTTTAGATGACACCATGCATCAAGAGACGCTGATCAGGTAAAAAAATCGCCTACCTGGATTTCTTTGGAGAAAGCCTCCATATGCCCACACTCCGGACACTTTTCTGTTACCTGTGAGACATCGTATGTACGATTACTCAAACACTATCCAACGCATCGCGTACCTTCAGCAATCCTTCAGCTCCTTCATGAATTTTGGTTTGCGTCTTTCTTTTTTGTCTTAATGAAGACGAGAATGCGTCAGGATGTGAACGAGTAGTGATCTCGATGTTCTCGTAAGCTGTGATTTGTTGACGAATCAATCCACAAACGAAATTTAAATTATGCGCAGATGGCATAGAGATGAAACGCACAACTTGCGGGCTCTTCATGGCCGCACTGCTCGCACTTTACGGACAACTCATCATCATGTGGCAGATCAAGGAGAGTTCCACAGTCGGGACAAAACAAGAGAGTGCCTTCACAACATATATGTTCTGGTGAAATCGGAAAAATGAGGGTGTCGATAACTGACCTATCTTATAAGCAAGGTTTGGCATGGCTTTACAATAGTTCAAGTAAGTGGTCACTGATCAGTCACTGATAGCTAGAGACTCCAGTAGCCAAAGTTGGCCTCTGTATAAGCGAATCCAGCAAATGGTTCTGAAGCCGGAGGGAGTCCTTGAGAATCGTCTACGAAATGTCATTACAGTCGACTCCCTCCTAACGCATACCAGGTACAACCCATACTCCCTCATAGGACATACATTTTTGGATTTCCCAAGTTGGTCTGCAGGGACTTTGAAAGCATAACCCATAGGCCATAACCCATAGATATTTCTGGCAATCATAACCCATACCTAGGGGTCAGATAATGCCGATATAGCACCAAAATAGAAATTTTCATTATGTAATCCATATTTCGGATGTCTCAGGACGGCAACAATGGTCCGAAACATTGACTTCTTCAGATACAAGACCAGAAGACAAGGCTCAAGGGTGAAGTGAATTAAAGCCTGCCGGCCTTATCGGACAGTAACCAGGAGTGATTGGATAATGCAGGAAATCTGGTGGATGAAGAATGAGTTGTTGATGTATCGGATCACGCATCGGACTATGAGTGAGGTTCGAGAGGCTGAACTTACATGACAAATCTGTCGTGGAGAAGCTAAAGAATCTTGCAGACTCGTGCAGTTGAGATGCATGGCATGAAGGACATGAAGTTGACTGATTATTTTTCTTGTAAATAATTTCATAGTGACTACTAGAGTAATTCTAATGGATCTTAGTGTTAATGAGCACAAATTTGCGTCCTCAGAGTGGTGGAATATGAAGGTGTTAGGGCTCGGTTCAGGGCACTCACGCATGCGGGTACTGTAGATAACTCTCAGTCTCTGCTTGGGGGACTGAGGGAAAAAGAATACAACGTATACTATGTGTATGTAAAGTCTTGCTTGTTCTGTCACCCTGGCTGCTTGCACGTCGTAGGCGACGCCTCTGCAAGTGCACACACATGCGTGTGTGCATGTGTGCTGGTGGCTGTTATTCACAACAGAAAAGGGCCATCTCAAAATAACCCATACTCCCTAATAACCCATACCTCTGGGGCTATCCCGAGAGGTATGCGTTAGGAGGGAGTTGACTGTATTATAAAGTATACCATTATATGACTTCCGCTCTCGTACGGCAGTCGTAGACTCGTGCGGCGCCTAGCGCGCATCCTAGATCCTATAAAAAGTCATGTGACATAGAAATACAACGGGAGGGAAACCCCTGACCTAGTTTTCCCACGCCCTCATCCCGCCCGCCGTTGCCACACACCCGCGCCCACTGCCGCACGACAGGAGCGCGTGGCGATGACAACGTCGACAATGACGGCGATAGACGGCGCCAAGAGCGCAAGCACCAGACTCGTGCAAAGTGGTGAGTCTTCTTCCACATTATCCACCGCCACCACTCCCTTCGCACACATGGTCCTGCAGGTCTTCTCGCCCCGCCGCAACAACACCTCCCGTGGCACACACGACGCAAGGCGAGCACACCGTGCTTGTTTTGTGTCGTGTGTGCACTCTTGGTCGTCCATTCACCCACCCATCCCTCCCCTTTGTATGCAGGACGGGACATGAGCTCCGAGCGTGCACGTCTCCCGCCCTGCACGCCTGGTTGCCGCTATCACCACCCCTTCCCGTGCACATGCGACACAAAACGAGCGCCAATGTGCTCTTTTTGCATTCTGTGTGTGCATGTACAGTAGCCCGCTGTTCTCCATCCCTCCTGTCTGTACCCGTTGCGTGCAGGACGCAAAACGAGTACATAGCGTGCTTATTTTTCCCCTGCATGCTGGTCTCCTACGATCTGTCCGCCTTGCTGTCTACCCCCCCGTCGTCCCTGCGCACCTTGTCGCAGCCGCTGTCATCTCCCTCTCACAGCACACAGGACGCGAAACAAGTACCAGTATGATTATTTCGCGCCATGTGTGCGTGTACAGCTACTGCTTTCTCTTCCCCCCTCCCTCCAGGACGACGCGCACGCACAACGGTGTGCAACAGTAGCAACGACAATGGCGATGTCGGTGTCGGCAATTGATGATGGAGGCTACAGTGCCAGCTAGGGCGGTACTTCCAATGTGGCTCTACCAACGTCAGCAGCCTGCCCTCACCGCTTTTGACATCCTCTCTTGTTGTTGCCACCACCCTGCCGATTACCTGGAACACGAAACGAGCTATCCAACACTATCCATGCCCGATACCTCGTCATGTTCGCACTCCACATCGACCTCGCCTGCTTTGTCTTATATCCTTGTCTTTCTCATCCACCTGCTTGTTCCTCGCCCGCATCGTCTTCCTCAC
>QLPM01015847.1:0-13871 GCA_003314695.1 Albatrellus sp. MG142 | reverse complement strand
ACTGGTAACTTACGCTCCTGTAGGACCATGAGATCCTCAAAATCATACAAGGTGCCGGTCAAGTTTTGTGAACCTGCCAGGGTATACGTCAGTCGGTGCACCCATACAGAAAACAGAAGCCAGTGTACCATCCATTGTTGTCGCGCCGTCTCGGTGCACCACGAACACCCATTCAGAGCCTGCAACCATCGTAACGAAATCGCCGTCCAGTGCTACTGAGCACCGCTCAATCCCCGTGCCAGTCAAGAACGTGAGCTCGTTGTCACTGGTGGCAATCACCACATTGCCATTACCGCGCATATCCCCGTCTGATTGAAGTCGAAGTGACCTTGTTGGAGGAGGTCCACCGGCGGCGACACCAAGGACTTTGACACCGTCATCCAGTTCATAAACCCACTCTCCCTGGTTGGCCCAATTTCCGAAGGGCTTATACAGGACTTGGGCTGAGTGCTCATTTTCTGGCGGACACGCAAAAAGTGCTCCACGTTCCCCTGAGTACAAGAGTCGGTGCCAACGAAGTGATCAACGGTTAGAAATCATTTACCAAGCGTCGCGAGGTCATACTTGAAGTGGTCAGTGAAATGGTATGCTTTGCGTGCTGAACGGTCGTGAAACTCGACGTTGACGATGTGGTGTGTGTCTTGATCAGTAACCTCAATGACTCCAATCATGTTGTACACTGTATAAGATTGGATCAGTTAATCCTTTCAGCGTGGTTCATTAGGTGGACGGACCTAAATATCGCTTCTTGTTCTCCATTGGTGTCGATCCAGGCTGGAACGCTGGTTGCGCCTTTGTAACGCTCACTGAACGAAAGCTGACGTCGACCATCCTTTACATGAATGATATGCAGCTCACCCATCTCCTTCACTAACCCATTCCCACCAGCGACTTCTGCTTCCGGCTCGTCATCCAGGGCACCATCCAGGTCGTCAAGTATCCAATCCTCATTCGCAAATGTGTCTGCACCGTCAATGTCATCACTCACGTCATTAGACTTGGACTTTGTCTTTTCGCCGACTACATCATCATCAAAAAGGGTGGGTGTTGCTTGGCGGTGAACTGTTCGCGTGGTCGACGATACCCCTGCCGACTTGGTAGGATCTGGGGATCCGGCTGGTATGGCATCTGTCCACCGAATAAGTTGTCCTTCCTCTGTTGTGAAGGCCAGCATATTCATGGTCGGCGAGAACGCCAACTGATTGACAGTCGGCTTGATGGTCTCTCGATACCTGTAGAAATACACTCAGCTACCCTGCAGCGGTGAAATTAAGAAGGAAAACTTGCTTGAAGAGAAGCCTCCTCGTTTGTGTGGACCAGATGTGTACACCTTTGTTGCTCGAGGAGGCGAGATATATGCCATTTGGTGAGATAGCAAGCGCAGTGATTGGGCCACTCGAGGCTACATCGGAGAAGGTGTTGGACTTAGCCCATGTACTCCGTGATATGGCGATAATTTCTTCACAATTTGGTCTTCAAGTCAGTTCTGGCCATGCAGCAGCAGCCATATCAGATAATACAAGCTCACCGTGCGCGCGTGTAGCAACAACAAAGTATTCTCCTGAAGGATGCCAGACTGCAGAACAGTCATGTGTAAATTCCTCCGGCCTCCACGAACAGCAAGTCAGTTACTTGCGGTACTCTATATAGAATACGCAGCGTACTTTGTGCTTTTGACTGCTGGAATAACACCCTCGATCACCTTCACCTCCTGGGACTCTGGCCTTGACACATCCCAAATAATGATCTTACCATCCGAGCCGCATGTAGTCTGACGACGAAAGGTTTAATACTGGAAGGTTCTTGGGTGACAAGACACACCAGCAGGTCTTCTGATGGATGCCATGTTACTCTGCGGACGCAGTCTGAATGCCCGTTTAACATCGATATGTTAATCGTATCTTCAATCTCAATGACTTTCACTGTTGTCTCGCTGTAGAAAGGCTATGCTTAGCAGCGAATAGCAGATCATTGTGGGGAACGGCTCACTCTGACGAGACGGCTACTCTCTTTCCCTTCGGATCCACTGCAATACACCTTATGGCAGCGCCTGCCGCGCCCGTTACCAGAGCCTCAAAGTCCCCTGTTCCAGTTTTATATTGGCGCACATCAGAATCAGTACTGCCAGAGAACCAGCTTGCGGCCTAAAGTATCAATGTCAGCGTGCGACCGAGCAGGACTGGACCGGAGCGGTCAACGCACGCTTGATACAACTGTGGTTATGGGACCTCCAGCATCGTATGCAAGGGGCGGCTCCTGATCTTCCCCCTTTTTCATGTCCCATATACGCACGAGAGAATCGTCTCCTCCACTATAGCAGAAGCTGTCGATTGCGCGGATGAGCGAGGTCAACCTGCATTTTTGAGGACAATGCTTACAGTCCGTCATTGGAGAAAGCCAGTGCTGTAAGCCCGGGCGGATGGGCGTGGTGGATATATGGCTTTGTGGACATCATGACCCAAGTGTAAGAAGTATCCCGGCGGCGGAGGCGGGTGAATCGTGACGCGTCTCCTCAGCCGACGCGTCTTGTCACGCGCCTGTCACACTCGAGGGAAGTGGGGAATCTTATGTCAGCGTGTGCCAGTGAATCTCCGCGACTTGGCTTGCAGCAGATGGGAGTTTTCGATCAGGACCAATGCCTTAACGGACGCTAAACGGTCACATTTGACTCGGTCGCCAGGCGTGTCCTTCGCCTCCATCGCACTACACTGGTACTATGCTTCGAGCGTCTTGCTCTTCACAGCGACACGTGTGCAAGTCTGTCCGAGAGCCTAGACTTCTCAGGACTCCGGATCTCACCCCTCTTAGCCTCCATGTGCATGGGCGCGCGCAGACTACCGGCCTGCATTTCTACCAAAATCGGCAACTTGAGCTGTATGCTGCGAAGGAGGCACAAAGATTGACTCTTCGACAATTGGTACTTGCTCTAGCCTGTCTTAACATCGGCCGCTGACAACAGCCCCGAGGTTTTCTATGGACGCAGCATGAACGAGGAGCGTCTCATCAAGGTGGGTTCTAATTTGTCTTTATGACGATAGTGCCGATTTCTGTCCGCAGAGCGCCAACTACGTCCGTTCTGAATTGCCGGTCCGGATAGCTCACAGATTAAGAGACCTGCAAGCGCTGCCGTATGTCGCGGTTATGCAGGAGGGTGTAGCAAAGGTCTATGAGGTGAGCCTCGTGTACTTGCATTTTAAAGAACACGTGGTTTCACCGCGCATGATGATATTGGCAGCTATATTGGTCTGCATTTGAGAAGTATGGTGCATCACCTAACGATGAGAGGTACGCCTGTCGGCTGAAAGCGCTTCGTTGTCAGGCTTCGTCGATATCCACAAATAGAGACACTAGAGCAGAACTTCGAGTACTGCTCATTCTTGCGGGGGCTTCTTAAGGAACAGTGAAGTGAAAGCACTATTGTCTAATACTATGCATCCTCACGCAGAATTCCAGTGCCGTCGTAATACCGAATCTCTCACTTGGTCTCTCCCTTTCTTCCCCCTATCTCTCCCCTGATAATCTTGACTCGTTCATGCGACGCATGCTCGTGTCACGAATATCGAGACGCGTCCTTGCAGAGCACCATCTTGCACTTTCAGACGCCTTCGCAAAGCAAGAGACAAATACGGAAGGTGAGGGGCATGTAGGTATCATCTATACGGGCTTGAGTGTGGAAAAGAGTGTGAAGAAATGCACGAGGCTGTTGCGTGAAATGCCACAAAGCATGGAGGCGGACAGTAGCACAGAATGGCCGGAGGTCATTATTGAAGGGCACTTGGACACAAGATTCGCATACATTCGGGAACATATAGAGTGAGTTCTGCTTCCTGACATCGATGCTGTGCTTCCTTGCAGACCGGTATGGCAGGTTCATCATCTTTGAACTATTGAAAAACGTAAGCCTTGCTTGTCTTGGTTCACACGCAATTCTAGAGGTTTGGCATTCTGTAGTCTATGCAAGCCACTGTTGCACAACATAAGGGGTCGCCGAAACTGCCCCCAATAGTTGTCACTATAGTGATGGGTGAAGACAACATCGCCATACGGATTTCTGACGAAGGTGATTTTTTTGGCACACGTAACTGTCTGTTGCTGACGCGGCTGCCTAGGCGGAGGACTAACCAACCCCGAAATTAAATCACCAGCTGATCTGTTCTCTTTCTCCCACATACGGAATGCTTCGCGCTTGGAGCATTCGCGATTGGGCTCACTCCGTTCGATCAGCACCAGTCCAACAGGAATGCAAGCTACCGTTCGGGAGCAGGTCCACAGATGGCGACAGGAACGACGCCAGCAGGCTCAATCGGGAGCAGAGGCGACGGTCGAGAGCGATCCAGAGCTTGAAGCAGGCGTGGGCCACCATCCAAGACTTGGCATAGGGCTGCCGATGAGCTACATCTTTGCAACGTAAGTGGACGACAAGCTGTACGGGGCCTTGCTCATATGAGGGCACCCAGGTATTTCGGAGGTTGTATAGAGCTGGTGTCCATGAACGGCTGGGGTGAGAAGCAGAGCTGCTCTGGAGCGTTGATTGTGACTAAGCATGCTGACAGGAACGGATGTCTATGTACGGCTGCCCAAACTAGTGAGTGCGCGTAGAAGTCGTGGTGCAGCGAAGCCGGGACTGAATGGATGCACAGGGAACGAACTTGGAGGGGATCGAGGTGTGAGAGGGAGCAGAGATATGATTTGGATTTGCTGTGTTAATGACGTAATGACAATGGGGTGTTTGAGGGTGTTTGTGCCTGGTTGAATAGGCCGGACGGTGGCGCCGGGGCAGCCTCGAGGCAATGGGCATTCCATTTTTTGCTGTCCCTTCGACACAAATATAGCTCTCCGATCCTACTCATTCATTCTCCCATCACCGTTCTCATATTCCCTCTCCTTCTTCTGCGATACCTTTGCTTTTCCCTCTTCCTCAACCACCATGTCTGCTGTCTCTCCTACAAACCCGTCCTTCCTCCGCAACCTTCTTGTACGCACAAGCACCCCAGGTACGTCACCTCTTCCCAGTTCATCCATCTTGTTTCTCAACTTCAACCACAACTCCTCCACTAATATTCTAGCTCCCGAAGAGAAAGGTACGCTCACTTACCATATCCATCGACCATCACTTGAACCACCGCTGCCCTCAGTTCTGAAATACCTCAGTAGTATGGAGCGTGACGGCCCTCCTCCCACAGACCTGGGGATGGATGACATCGAGACCGTACTGTCCGCCAAACCTCCCCGCTCCAAGGCATCCAGCGTCCGCTCCAGAACAACCAGTGCCGTCCGAAGTAATACCACTGCCCCTTTATATGTCCATCCGGGTCAGCATCAGTTTGCGAGAGTCGAAGAGGACGAGGACGAGGATGCCGATTCAAACTTACAGGAGGGGAAACAGTCTACCGTAGGCTCTATGATACACCGTAACGGAATGGTATGTTTTTGCCTATCCTACTTTGTGTGTATCGAGCCGACTTCGCCAAGCACGAACCTGGCCCGGGCGATGACCCCGCTCCTCGATACGAGTCTTATGACTCATCTTTTGGCAACTTCGGCCCACTTCCACCAGACAGTGCTTTTGGAGAGGTGGTTTATGTTCTCCAAACGGTGTGTAACTGGATTCTTACCTTTTCTTTCGTCCACAGAGCACACCTTTCAAAGCTGCAGGTATACCTCTCCCCAACTCCGTTGTTGCACCCTCAGCGAAGATGCGGAGTTCTCATGCAGGTTCTCGCGTTTCTCCATCGCAAAAGGCGCCCTCTGTTGCTTCCCAGGCAGATATGGTGGAACAAGAGACTGAGCGTGCCGTAACTGCCGGTGAAGGCTTCTTGATGGTATTTCTGTACTTTCATGTCCGTCTGTTTCGCGATTGACCTGTCCCCGGTCTATTTCGAAGTCTCCAAAATCGAAGAGCCAAGGCGGAAGTCACCTCACTCCTAATTACGCCGGTGGAGATGTCCGCTCCATGTCTCCACGATCACATGTCTCCCACGCACAATCCAACACAACGCAACGTACACGTGCCACCGAAAAGAAAGAGCCAACCATCTTCCCTCCTTTACCTCCAAGCCAGTCAGGCCAGAGCAACATTGGCAGTTCGTCTCAAATGAAGTCGCATCACAAGACCCATTCGCGCGCCCCTTCCCTTTCACCATCCGACTCGCCCTCTCAGATGAAGGCATACCGCAACGCACACGCGGGCAGATCGGTTGGCAAAGAGCCGTCGTTGAAACCAGTGCAATCAGTAGAGGGTTCTGAAGCGGGCGAAGGAGCATCTCGCCACACACGGTCTCACCAAAATGGCGACGGTGAGCGGCGTTTTCACGTCTCTGCAAGCGACCATGCCTAATGGGTGTTTTAGTCCGATCTCAAACTGGTGCATCTGCCATGTCTGGTGGACAGAGCCGTGGACAGAAACCATTCTCTCCTTACCGCCATGCCCCGACGGACCAAGATTTGATGCATGCTGCAATTCGTAATCGCTCTGTCGTAACTGAGCAATCTCAAGTCAATGAATCTCTCACCAGGCGCTCACAGCACGACCCTGAAGCAACGCCGATACCTTCACGCGCCCACTCGCCTGCCCTTGATTTAGACGATGGCGAGCGGGCGGTCGTACGAAGCGTTTTAGACAGAGGCTCGAAGACGCCACGAACGTCCTATGCAGCCACCTCGGTGCTGGAACCAGCGCGGGTTGCTCATTATCATGACATGGAGTTGTGTATCCTCTTGCACGAACTGGAGAATCCCACTTCCCACGAGACAGTAAAGAGGGCGGTGCGCAAAGAGGCAAAGTCGAGACTCAAGAAATTAGATATGCAGCACGATTCCGAGGTATTTGTCATCTCATCTTCGCACTCCTTAGTGAGACTAGCCCTGACGTTTACGACCTCCAGACCATTCGACAATACCGACAGTCCTTTCACAATCATGATCCTAGCGTGCACTTGGATCCGAATTATAAGCCATCCCTGCCGGAGGTTCGAGCGTTCGTACAAGACTCTCAAAGTGCAATAGCCCAATACACATCACATCAACAAGAAATGCCGGAGTGGGCCAAACAGATTGTCCAAGGCTTGCATATAATGAATCAGCGGATTGAGGTCCTTGGCCCAAAGATCGACAGCCTCAAAGTGGCTCAATCTATGTCACCATCCCTTGACGATCACAGATACCTTGGGCAACAATACTTACCCTCCGATATGGACGGTTATACGCAGTCTGTTATGAACCAGACCGTGAACATACAAACGCAGCCGACAGGAACTATAGGCGACGAGTCCATGTTCCAACCTCCCGATACTGACATGCGCATTGTCGACTCAACGCATGGCCATACCCTGCCTGGATCAATGCACCATCACGATGGATCAACTCATGGCATAGGCGATGACGATTATGAAGATGACGATGAGACACAAATGAGACATCAATATGGACAAGGATCACACGACGGAGACACAAGAACGCACGGGATCAGCGAATATACCGGCGACCGCATCGAATCACCCGGAGCACAATACCTAGAGGAAGAACTGTACAAACTTAGGGTCCGGCCTGGTGGCAGTCAATCTGCAGTCTCGCACAAGACCTGGGAGCTAGCGAGGGACGACGGCGAATATGAAGATGACCCCGAGGCACAAGCTGCAGTCACCGAATCTGGGCTGCCTGAGATCCCAGACTCAAACCCTGGTGGTTTTGGAGATCGTAGGGCATTTTCACCACTCTCTCTCCTTCCTGCTGACGCCCGCCGTGATGTGACTGTCTCGCCTGCAGGTCAGGTCTGGCAACAGAACAGTGATTACACTAATGAGCCCCCGACCATCCCGCCGTGGCAGCGCATCCACCAACGTTTGCTGAACTGGGCCATTGTCTGGCCATTTACGGAGCTGGACACTGCTCTCAACAGCGCGACTCGAGGGGCCCAAGTAGACGAAGTAGCGCTAAGCATCTGGTCGACGCAGACCTACAAGCGCTACGTGCGAAGTAAGATGACGGACAGTCCAGCAGGGCGCGTTGACCGCCTGTTCGTCCCACCAAATATGGCTGATGCGATAAGTAACGCGGTGTTCAATGGACGGCACGGTGACGCGTCTGGTATGCTAAGAGAACTCTGGCATCCCTTTGGGCTTGACGGAATGCCGAGATTGATCATCGTCCTGGCCAAGCACCGCTCGGATGCAAACCATTGGGTAGTTCATAGGTGAGTCCGACAGTTCTCACCACTGGACGTTCTGCTAAGATACCTTTCTAGATTTTCGCTTCCTGACGGCACATTAACAACCTACGACTCTTATCCCGAACGGTGTCTCCCTGATGGCCGTGTGAGTGCATCCCAACTTGTACCCAGGCTTGATGATGAAACGTCTAACCCTGTCTGGACCCAGCCTCTTGGATGGTGGTTCGCAATCCGCATCGCCTGGCCAAATGCAATATACCCTAGCCCGGACCACTTAATGCAGAAGATGGTCCGCCTGCACCGCCCTATGCAGCTGGGCATCGACAACTCTGTCGCCGCCGCAGGAATCTGGCGGAATCTGCTCATGGGCTCACGCGCTGAGCGCAGTCTGGACCTGGAACGCTTACGGGATCTAATCAACACCGAGGTGAAAAACCTGCGACAGAGGAAACATATGGGCAAGCTGTCGATCAGCGCACCGCGCCCGAATTGGGAGGATATGAATTAATTTCGTTTTTCTAGACGGGGAGGGGTGGGGGGGCTGTATCATGTATGATCTGATCTGTGTTTTGCTATTCATTTTTCTTGCGTGGAATTCGTTTCTTTTATCCATCTCCGTCCTCAGACGCAAGTTTTGTCATCGAAGGCTCAGAGATCATGTCCGCCTTGTAGAGCACAGTACGGACAACTTTTCGCCACCAGGTTAGACTTCCAAAGAATAAATTCAGGTTGCGAAGTCTGTAAGCTGTGATGGCGTATGAGTAAATATTTCTATGTGACATTCGTGACAAATACCAGAAGCTTGTCTCTGGCGACGAAGGAATTGTAGAGTGCGTCCGAGTACACTGACAGGACCATATGCCAGGATAGCCGATTGTGTTCCTGGTCAAGGAGGCTACAAGCTGCTCATGATGGCAGTGAGGTCGTGGACAGAAGGCTGAGGGGGTTCGTGCGGGCCCGTCTCAGTCTGGGCTCTAGCCTATGAAATGTCGATTACAGATGAACAGCAAGTAAAATGAGCTTTTGCCTCCTAGTACGCACGGCATGGAGAGCCCTGAATTCAGTATCGAGAGCCGTCCTGGCCTCGGCGGCCTGTGCGCGCGACAGGGCCTTGTGCGTCTTCATGGACTTTTTGGCGGACTGCCGTGCCAGTGTGTTTTTTTTTGCTTGTGCCGCTGAGGCGGACGAAGATTTTCTTTTGGAGGCTTTAGGCATGGTTTCTGCGGTGGAGGAAGCGAGAGACACAAGATTACCTAAGCGAAGGGTTTCCGTCAAACGCGTCACCGCGACGGTCTCGCCACTGGCCCACCATAACGGTCACTCTTCTCACCACGACCTCTTGGCTCCTGTGGTCGCTGCTATCCGCTGTTATTGATTGGGGATATTGCTGTCGACGCACTCTGATACGATAGGTCATGGCTGATGTCCCGACGTTGAGAATCACCCTGCTCGGTGCTGGCCAGGAAGTCGGGCGATCATGTTGTGTTCTCCAATACCGCAACAGGACTATCGTCCTGGATGCAGGCGTACATCCAGCGTACAGTGGCATGGCGTCACTGCCCTTCGTGGACGAACTGGACTGGAGCACGGTGGACGCCATTCTCATAACGCAGTTCGTGTCAAACACTTCTTTCATTGTGGAGACTGGTGTGCTGAGCGTTACGGACAGCTTCCACCTTGACCATGCTGCAGCACTGACGTACATCATGGAAAAGGTGCGTGCGTTAATTCGCCACAGGTGGGCAAGGCTCATGCCCCATCTTAGACCAATTTTAGGGACGGAAAGGGCAAGGTGTACATGACGCACCCTACAAAGGCCGTGCATAAGTTCATGATGCAGGACTTTGTGCGCATGAGGTATGTTCTATAGAACGCGTTCTGCATATGTCATTTGATAGACCCACTCATATTGCACACACAACCTTGCAGCAACTCATCTACTGACCAACTCATCTCCCCACTGGACCTGTCTATGTCCCTATCATCCGTCATCCCTGTGTCAGCGCACCAGCTTATCACGCCTTGTCCTGGTGTAACTTTCACACCATACCACGCTGGCCATGTCTTGGGTGCTTGCATGTACTTGATCGATATTGCTGGCCTAAAGGTTCTGTACACTGGCGACTATTCTCGTGAGGAAGACCGGCACCTGGTAAAAGCTGAGGTCCCACCGGTGCGCCCGGATGTCCTCATTGTCGAGAGCACCTATGGCGTTCAGAGTCTTGAGGCAAGAGACGAGAAAGAGCTGCGGTTCACGAATCTCGTGCATTCTATCATCCGCCGTGGCGGCCACGTTCTCTTGCCAACGTTCGCACTCGGACGAGCGCAAGAGCTGCTGCTGATCTTAGATGAATACTGGAAGAAACATCCTGACTTACATAACGTCCCCATCTACTATGCGTCTAGTCTGGCCAGAAAGTGCATGGCTGTATACCAGACGTACATACACACGATGAACGCCAACATCCGGACGAGGTTTGCCAGACGTGACAACCCCTTTGTGTTCAAGTACGTCTCAATTTTAGCCCGGTTTCGGGCGTTGGCTCAAACACTATTGTAGACACATATCGAACGTCCCGCAGAGTAGAGGATGGGAGCGCAAGATCGCTGAGGGGCCCCCATGCGTCGTCTTAGCCAGTCCCGGTTTCATGCAGACAGGGCCTAGCCGCGAACTACTGGAGCTGTGGGCCCCCGACTCGCGCAACGGACTCATCATCACTGGCTACTCCATTGAGGGCACTCCGGCGCGGGTGAGTCTACATCGTTCAGTACGGGAACGCGGGCGGCGTGGAGATCGAGCACATTATGTATCTAGTCGGTGTAGTCGAAGCAATGGACCATTTCTCCCGCACCCCGTTAAGATGTGATGTGATCCGTTGAGATGTCCGCCGCGCCTCCCCGTTCCTTCCACATGCTCCCGGGCTCACGACTTGCATTGGGAACCCAGGATATAATGACCGAACCAGACGAGATCGTCTCGCTCAAGGGCCAGACGATTCCGCGCAAGATCTCAGTCGACTACATCTCGTTCAGTGCACACGTCGACTACTCGCAGAACTCGGAGTTCATCGAGCTCGTCAAGGCACAGCAGATAGTGAGTACATTCGGACACGTTGGCCGCATTGATACAGTTAAAACGCTATGCTCTGTTCACAGGTGCTGGTACATGGCGAGCAGACTGCAATGGGCCGTCTGCGTGCCGCGCTGCAAGCGCGGTATAAGAATCGGGACGAGGACGTCAAGATCCACATGCCCCGCAATCTCGAGACACTACATCTGACATTCCGGGGGGAGCGCGTAGCCAAAGTACGTTCCCTCCCTTGTCCCTCCGTCTAAATAAACAACTGACACTCCCGCTGCACAGGCGATCGGGAGCCTCGCGGCCAAGCCACCGAAGCAGTACGACGTGTTGTCGGGACTGCTGGTGGCGAAGGACTACTCGTACACGCTACTGGACCCGCGCGACCTCAAGGATTTCGCCGGCTTGTCGACGTGCGTTGTGACGCAGCGCCAGAAGATCGCGCTTGGCGTCGGCTGGGATCTCGTGCGGTGGCACCTGGAGGGTATGTACGGCGCAGTCGAGGACGGTGTGGATAAGGACGACGTGCAGACGATGCGGGTGCGTGCGCTCGTTTCGTAGTAACATGGTTTAGCAGACAACTCTTTTCGACGAATACTAACATGTCGTGCGGTGCGTTCAGGTCATGGGCGCGGTGGACGTGAAGTACACGGGCGAGCACGAGTTGACGCTGGAGTGGGACTCGAGCGCCGCACACGACATGATCGCGGACTCGACGCTTGCGCTGATCACCGACATCGACAAGAGCCCCGCGTCGGTAAAACGTGCGTGACCCCCTCCCCCGTCGCTGATTCTTTACTTGCTAAATAATACGCTCGCTGGACTCACACTTGCGGACTCACCCTCGTTGATCGCACGCTCACCGAAAACACAGTGACGACGCAGTCGCACTCCCACAACCACGTGCACCCGCACTCGGACCATGACCGCGAGACGAATCCGATGACGCGTATCCAGCGGCTGGGCATGTTCCTCGAGGCGCATTTCGGGTATGTCGAGTACCACATGCCGGAGGCGGTGCCTATGCAGGACGGCGAGGCCGCCGCGGAGGAGCCGTCGTTCCTAATCCAACTGGACGAGGCGGATGCGCAGATCAACCTTGTGTCCATGGTACGTGTCCTTCCCCCTCTGTTCCATCCCGCCCACCCCTTGTTGACCATGTCACCTCGTCCATCCGTTGCTTGTGTGTTTGTCGCATGTTCTCATACAATACCGGCTGGATGGGACAGACGGTGGAGAGCAGCAACGAGGCGCTCCGCAAGCGCGTCGAGACGGTGCTTGACATGGCACTGTCCACGGTGAGCTCGCTGGACGAGTCGTTCGTGTCGGGCGAGCCACTAGCCGGCGAGGAGCCAGAGAAGGACGTCATTGTCGCGAGTAATGGAGCGGTGAAGGACGCCCCATCGGGCGCGGAGGGCGACGGGGTGGAGTCTACGAACCCTGTGGAGTCCGTGGAGACACAGGCAGGTGAAGAGGCAGGGCAGGGGGGTGACTGAACACGAAAAAAAAGGATGCTGCGGCCTGATCTGCACGACGCTAGGAATTGCTGATACTGTGTAGCTGTACACGACTTGCGTCTCTCCCGCCAGTGGGATAGCCTCTACATCACTTTGTTATGACGTCCGTACTTGCGGTGCTACCGATACAAAACATCACTGCACAAACGATCCTAGTACGACTGTCCGTACATTGGGAAATTCATGGCTGCCTCTATTTGGTAAAAGACGTTGACTGGCTAAGTTACCAAAGCGAGCACACACTGTCGAGAAGCGGGGGCCGGACATTCTTAAGCAATCGGTCTGCGATATTGTACACGCCTCTGGGCGCCCCCTCACACGATGGAGTAGTCCTCGAGGTCCCGGGTGGAGTCCGGCACGGACCTACACTCGACCCCATTGCGGACGAGTTGTTCATGTAGACCTACAGTAGCTAGTAATTTACGACCGTGCGTCAAGCGTCATTAACGGGAGTCCACGGCCGTGTTTATGTGCCTATGCCTTCTAGGTCGACGAGCGCCCACATATGTGCGCGGCAGCGCAGGGCGTCTCCAACTAGGCGCGGAAACACTCATATGCTAGCGTTTACTGTTCGCTGCCCATCCCAGCTAACTTATACAGGGTCACTCGGAGTCTCTCGACTCTATTCGAGGCGATGCACTGCCCTAAAAACAGACGGAGCTCGCCCGCGCTGGGTTCCACTGACAGCGATGGACCGGCCCCCTGTTTCAGCACCGGCACGTCTCTTACTATTCACGGGATCCTTGACGATTCTTCCCGCAGAAACGCAGGACGGCTGCTTCCCGCTGGCATGATCGCCACGCAGTCTTGTGAGGTGCTGCGGCGCTGCCTTAGCCAATGCTTCTCGATCGAGGTATTCATTTTAGACGTCTTGCAAGGCGACATCCGGAATAGCTCTCCGTCGCCAGTCACGTCAGGACGAACGTGTGTTTCCGTAGGTGTGATTCGTGTGTGTCCGTCGAATCACCGCCAATGGCACCGCAGCCAGAGCGCTGATTGACAGCGAATTAGTGTCCGCCGATGTTGACTCATCCGCCAGTGATGTCGGAATGTATTTCCGTCGCAAACTACCCTCATGGGAGTCAATAGAGCGCCCGATTTTTAGTAT
>QLPM01015762.1:0-10711 GCA_003314695.1 Albatrellus sp. MG142 | reverse complement strand
GGACAACCCGTTGTAAAAGAGGGTATTAAAGGTTGGAAACGAAACGAAGAGGCTCAGGCTGCCCCATGAACATGGTCTCTACAGTACACTAGTGAAGGAAGGCAGCCCCCAACAATCCGGATGATCCCGATCGGAGAATAAAAAGACAGTAAAGTTCACTCGCAGGCCGACGGTATCCTCCGAAATGTGTGTTTCATACGTAAGTACGTGCACCAACGGCGATCTTCTGTTTCTCGATATAGTTCCTTTTCTGATTGACATAGTCTGGAAAGATAGGTTGAAGACCGTCTGCGTGTCGGGCTGCACCCGTCACCTAGTACTTGTTTTTCACAAGCTTTCCACTGTTTCCCGTACCATCTCTTGACCTTTGGCTACCTTCAGATTCGCCCATTCTTTACTGCTAGTCCGCCATGCCCTCTGATCTTCCACAATCTCCCATCCCTATTACCGTCTTCACGGGATTTCTCGGTGCGGGGAAGACCTCCGTCATTCTCTCTCTCCTTCCCCAGCTACCCCCAGATTATTGCGTAGTCCTCTTAAAGAATGAATTCGGCGATGTGCAAGGTGACTTACAACATATGGGTCACTTATATGAGAGACTCAATGAACGTCGGCATTGAAGTGGATAGTCAACTTGCGAAGCAGAGCAGTCTGGCGGCCGTCAACGAAATACTCAATGGATGCATGTGAGTAAAGCTGACATGCTATCCGCAAGTAGTCTGAGGGCCACTGTAAGAACAGGTGTTGTGTGCTGGTCGGCCAGATGAAGACAGCTCTATTAGAAATTCTCGGTCAGTATTCCTTGATCTTCCCTACAATGCTCTGACCTTGAATTCAACTCTCTGCAAGAGAACTATCATCCCGACCGCATAATCATTGAATGCTCGTAAGTCTTTAGCCCGTAGTATGTGTGCACCCTGTTTATCAATGTTGCAGCGGCTCTGCCTTTCCCGCCACGCTAGCCTTCCAGATACGGGAGCTTGAGCGGGAAACAGATCGTGCCCTCGCCCTAGATGCAATTGTAACGGTTGTAGATGCAGAAAACTTCACTGGATACGAGGACACAAGCACGACAGCGCGCATGCAGGCGCAGTACACCGATGTCATTCTCCTGGTGCGTTTGGTTTTATTATTTAAGAATCACTGGTCTTATGACGTTATATCTAATATCCAGAACAAATGGGAACACGTCTCGGAACGTGCCCTGGATGACGTCCTTGAGCACTTGAATACACTGAATGATCTGACACCGAAGATCCGTTGCCGTGGTCGAGCAGGTGTAGACCCTGCACTAATATTCGGGCTAGACTCCAAGCTGTTCCTTGATCCTATAGCCGAACCGGCCAGGTCGGCAACACAACACGACGAGGTGGAGACTGTCACAGTGTGGCGGGGCGGTCCTGTGCCAAGCAAAGAACTTGCATGTACAGACGGTTGCACTCACGAACATCATGGGAATGTGGCAGATAACAGCCTTGAAGAAGATACTGTAGACGAACGGATGCTGCAAGACGCGCTTGCATCACTCGACAAAGAGTACGTGTACCGTGTCAAAGGCTTCGTTCGCGTGGCTGCAGGGCGTCAAATCCTCAACTGGGCCTTTGGCCGCTACGACGTGCATCCGCTCTTGTACGAGGAGGCTGGCGGTAGCGGCGCCTTGCGGCTAACCATTATGGGCGAGCGCGGGGAGACAAGGCGAGCAGCACGAGACTTCGCTGCGAAGCTGCAGGCTGCGACTGCATGATTTGAATTCAGAGAGGCTGAGTCTGCGTGTCGTGTTTTCAGCCTACTTGATGTACTAGATTCTTCCTCGTAATTCCCCTGTGCTCCATTTCTGGCATGCATCACATTGTAAGTTCATCCTTCCATTCCTCCTAACTGTTGCCAAATATATGGTACGTGCAAGACACCCAACTATGATATCTGAAAGCTGACAGCTTGTGTTGATAGAAGGTATCGATAGACCTATAGAAATATAGATGTCCGGAATGCGCGCTCACAGTAGTAGACATGTGTGTATCCTGGGCATTGCACCATCGTCGTCGATTTTTTTTTTCTGTTAAGAGATGTTCATGAGTGGATCGTGTTGCAAGGTTGCACTCAGAACTGACAAAAAACAACTTCTTAATTAACTGCGGAACGGTCGCTACTACATGTGCGGGTACAATCTCCGCCGGCAAGTGCCAGTGTACAGGGTTGTGAAATTATCCTCCAATAGATCGAAGCAGGCACACTGTGTTGTGGTAACTGCAGCACGCACCAGCGTGCGCGCACGTGCACACTCGCAGAGGCGTTGCTTACGACGCGCAAGCGATCAGGATAGGCGAAATATATATCACGTAGTTTATTCATCACTCCTTTTTCTCTGTCTTCCAAGAAGAGACTGAGAGTTATTTACAGTGTCCACTCGTACGTGTGCCCGAATGAAAGACCTTATATCTCCAACTCACTGTTCATGATGGGAGACAAGCCATCTGTCAGCAATGGTACTGCTGGTGTCCTACCTGCCGTGATTCAAACTTATTCTCGGGGTCGAGTTAGACTTGTGGAAGAGTGTAATGGTAGCGAATGGTGGAAGATGGGGTGTCTTACTGAGGTGTTCACAAAGTAGGAGACCGTGGTATGAAGTATGGAAATGAAAACTAAGCAGAAACCGACGATATGCATTATGTACCACTAAATTAGCATCAGATTGTAGAGCAGACGGAATTTCGTGGAAACAACCCGGAAACCGTGTGGCACAGGAGATGGGCGCGAGAAACTGGTACGTGGCCGGAATGTGTGTAGGTTAGTGATGGAGAACACCCCGCGAGAGTGATCGGTTGCAGCTGAATTCTTGCTGAGGTCCACACATCGATTAAATTAGGGTAGCGTTTCAACTCAGACATGATATCGCAGCCTGAAGTCGGCAACCCCACCATGCCCAGAAAAGTCTCACCATTTTAGATCAGTTCTGAGTGCAACCTTGCAACAGTAGGCACTTAATTCATTGCAACTACAGCACACACTGTGACCGTCCCCAGCTGCTGTGCCTGATTCGATCTCTCCATGTCAGATTTTGCAGGCCGGTCTCTTGGCCCCACCATCTGCTGAGGGATTCACGAAAGTCACTGTTCCATGAACCAGGATTTGTGACCATCCTAGCGGCTGCCCTTGGCTCGATTTCTCCATGTCGAGTTTTGGAGGCCGGTCCCCGTCGGCAGTGGTAGACGCCTTGTGCCAATGTCCCGTCTTTGAAGCCGAGCACGAACTCCGCTCCTCAACGCGAAATAAAAGCTTGTCTGGCTCGTCATCGATACTCACCCTCTAGCATTCCACTTCCCTTCCACCCCTTTTTCTAGCGTGCCGACACCACGCCTAGCTAAGTTCATGCTATAAAGGTTCTTCTTCCTCAGGCCAAAGCATCTGCCGTCACCTTCGTCAAATCACGACCATGGCCTCCCAGTTCCAATGGGCCAAAACACATTCCTCGCCCAACAACCCTTACCCGGTCACTTCAGGCCTCCAATTGGAATCGGCAGGAACGACCAATAGGCCAGCTCAGCTGGCCGATGAGTCAATTGCCGACGCGTCCTATGCCCGTGACAGACACTTTCCCCCCTTCTCTGTTCTTTCAGTCACCCTGATCGTTGTTCTTTGCTTCACAGAGACCCCCGGCCCTATGTGTCCATTGCTGACATCTTCTACTCAACAACAAGCCGGTCTCATTGCATTCCAGGAATGTGGGGCGGCCCTCGCAACTTCACACAGTGACCCGTGTCTCGATCTACATGAATACACGAGTTATGCTCAGTCCTATGAAGATATTAACTACTCACATTCACCAGGCTACGGTGTAGCCAACAAGTCTGTCACTTCTTTATTTACCCCGTATCACGATTCCGATTCCGCGGTTGATGCCTCCCCATCATTACCTTCGAGTCCATTGCCTCCGGCTGGCTTTACGGTGCCCATACAAGCCGGTAACCGGAAGAAGGCACTCGTGCAGAACAAGGATCTAGAGCCCGTACACCGTCTACAGGCTTCCATCCACCTTATCATGGGGCCGGAAATTCAAAAATCCTTGGAGTCTGTAAGACAGGAGGAGCAAGAGAACGCGGGAGCGGCGGCTACATATCAGCAGGCGGTTAGGAAGCTCGCGGGCGACTTGTGGAAGAGTAACGCTAAGCACGAAATTGAGCGCAGCCGCTGTACGGCAGACGTGCATCCATATTCGGATGAACAGGACGCCCCAAAGAACTCGGCACGCGATGTACCCTCAGTCGAGGAAGGACGGAGGCCAGCTAACGCCGTCCAGATGAACGTATGCCATAACATAGCTCCACCATACTATTACCCGATCCCCCCCTGAATTGGTCGCCGCTGGTCAAGTCGAGGCTAACTTCCTCCTCGGTGCGCATTATCGTTATTTTGTTGAATGCATCGTGAGCTGATGTTGTACTAGGAATTGAAATGGCCTCGCCACTACATCCGCGAGGGCCCGACCCGTACCAAGACTACCTCTTTCTCTGAGCGGACGTGCACCCAGTGTCCCGTGAAAGCAAAACACCCTGACACCGGCGGTGTTACCTGGAGCCGCCCCCTTGGCGGGCCGCTCCCCAGCGCCAAAGTCGCTGGCCATGGGTCCGATTCCGGAAGATCGTTTTGGCGGTCCCCCGCAGAGGCGGGATCAAGGCGAGATATCAAGCTTTGTATTATTCAAGTTGGACGGCGGAAGTGACAGTGTGTGGTCCCATACTTATCGCATATGCTCCCTTCTTCCTCGTATTATGAAACTGCTGTGGAGCAGCTAGAAACGACATTCAGTATCCCCATCTTGCGTAAACCTACATTCGCCGTGGCTTGAATGACAAACCTGGATCGGGCCACGTGGGCCGCGAGAGAATACCACAGCCACTGGGAAACAATGATACCAACAGGATTGCAGCACGTGCGAAGATGCACCAATCGTAAAGCCCACCCAAAGAACGTCAGTATCAATGACTCAACCTATCACTTTGCAAGATAGTGCGACCCACATCGCGCATCGAAAGCCAGGTATGTGAAGGACATCTCTGGGGCCGGCAAGAACATGTACCAGCAATGATCCAAGCAGATGGTAGCCCGCGGTCGGAGTGCGACTGGATTTGAATATGGAGAATCACATGCCGCGACATAGCTCTCTGCGTCTTTAATTTCCTCAGAGTCCTTGAGAAGGCCATGCCGTTCCACATACATCTTGTCTAGCTTGAAAATGCTCAACTACGTCCTCTCGTCCGGTAATGCCCTTGTCTTTCTTTTTTGTTCCTTTTCCTCATTTATTATGTCCGCACCATAGCCTCAGATTATTTCTTCCTTCCTATTGAGGATGAGCCCGAGACCCCCCTCGACGACAGCTTTGACGACTCCCGTGCACAAAAACACTTGTCCTGGATAGACCCCCCCTCCATCAAGACCGACCACAATGTCATGTCCGACAAACACCGTTCTCGCCATGCTCGTAGCGATCGACATGCAGCGATAACAGAAATCCTTTCACAGAATGACCTCTACGAGATTCTGGGTTTGCCTCGTGCCAGCGCTCTCGACAAGATGGATTTGCGGCGCGCATATCTTGCCCGAAGCAAGGCGTGCCATCCAGAGTAAGTCCTCATACGTCTCCCCTTTACCCGTTATTGCGCCGTTGAGCTGCTTATCGGTAACCTGCTTCCGTACACTAGCAAATTCCCAGATACTCCAGAGGCGACCCTGGCTTTCCAAAAAGTCTCTGTAGCATACAACATCCTGTCTACGCCGTCCTCCAAGCGTTTATATGATGCAAATCCTGCCACCGCAACGCAAGCATTCTCGTGCGATGCGGAGGTTCCGGGTGCAGGCGCTCGCGCAGAGGAGACATTGCGCAGCGTAGTCGTCGGTGTTTTTAATGACTTTCTAGACGGCGATCTTGAGATGTTCCGGAACATCCTACGTGAGTGCACCGTTTCTCCCTATCAGCGTTGCTGCGGTCGTCGCGGTACACATAGTACACATATTGCTGCCAGGCGTATTGACCCATTATCTCCACTGCTAAGGGTCCATGAACGATCTTAATCCTTCATTGCGCCTCGGGGAGGACAGTATTAATTCGATTCTCGTCACTCTGGGCGCAATCCGTGAGCGCGCTCTCAGTGAGTCAATTCACCATTCTCATCATCTGCAAGGACATTGCTCATGTCTGGTCATAGCTTGCCGTGCTCTCACGCATACGCTTCTCTCTGCCGTCTCTCATCTCCTTGACACGCGTGCCTCGCTCTCTCAACTCTCCTACCTCGCAATCCGTCCCCGCACTCGCCTTTCCCTCCGCCTCGTCCGCATTACCTTGGACATGCCACTTGCACTCGAATTGTCCATGCGCCAGCACCGCAAGGCCCGCGCGCGCAGCCGTGCTCGCCAGCGCGGGGCTAGAGAAGTTGGCGCGGCAGAACGCGATGATGACGACGGTCACGAAGAGATTGAGACAAGGGGCCAGTTGTTGCCCCGACACGTCCTCATGCTCATCCGCGGCATCGTTGTTGCGCTCCAAAGGATGGAGGACGTGCTCAAATAAATTTGTCGCCGGCTCCGACACTCTTTTCTCCTCCGTCTTGTTCATCATACGCTCTTATCATTTTTTAATTCTTTTTGCTGCCCTTGTTTGGCTGACCACTCTGTATTGCCCCATTGCATCATGTCACAGTCTTCTGCTTCTGTACCATCCGACGTCCCCACCTCTACACTCACATTTGCATCACTCTACTCCCCCGACTTAGACTCTTCTCTCTCTGACCACCACATTCACCATCCATTGCTCCTTACACATCAGTGTCCCCCCCTAGATTTCTGCCACTTTCATATCAGCTTTTGTCTCTATTTGTCCGGCTGTCCCGTCTGTATGTCTGTCTCACCGGTTTTCGATAGAGTGTTGGGTATCCGCGTGCGTTGCGACACGCAGTATGTATATTTATCCTTTGTGTACCACTACTAGAGTGTCAGGACACCGCAGAATGTCCTGCGCTAAAACATCGCTACATCGTCAATCTGCTTATTCACCAGAACTACGCCGATATCAATCTGGATACTTATTTTGTCATACAAAATTGCGCTGGTTGAGCCATGAATTCAGAGTTGCGCCTTTGCATGAAATGTTTGGGTAGCAGCACAGAACGCTAGATCTCGAATGCAAACCGGCTCCGTAGACTTGCGGAAACTGACAGAGCCAGATCTATGCACTCGTGTGTATACACAGAGCTTGATAATCAGAGCCCATATGCTGATAGACGGAGTATTCAGAAAAATGGCATTACGCACGCAGCCGTGCCATGTTTGAACCTTGCTTCTCAAGATCAGCGCAAGCTCATTCTCGATATATTCCCAACACCGATAGACGGATTAAACGAACACTTGTATTGATAAACATGATATAAACACGTTCTAGTATATTCCATAATGGGACGTGCACTCAGCCTGAGTGATCAGGACATGTGCGCATGGAACAGGCAAGCAAGTGCCGCAGAGGTGGGTGCAGTATCGCCAGGATGTGGATGACTGACCAGGTGTGTGTCCCGCGCAGGATGACTCCTGTCCCGTGCAGAATGACTCCGGGAGTAGAGGGAGGGCACGAGCTGCGCGCCGGAACCGCTCTGCAAGATGTGGAAGCACCTCCGCTGCGACTTCGCGCAATATAAGAGGTTACGTGCGAACCCAAAGTCAGAGGAAGAGGGGGCGGACATGGGCACGCGGAAGATTCAGACAACTATGGTGAACATGAGTAGAGCGGGGGAGGGGTCATCAGAGGCAAGGGTGAAGCGCGGTGCAGCGGTGAGAAGGACGGTGAGAAGGAAAAGCCCTCTTCGTGTACGTGAGTAGCGGTCACCCCATGCTCTCTCAACTGATCGGAACCATGAGCAGGTGACGCGGTGTTCCATGTGTAAGAGGCGCAACATCGACCAATGTGTCTCCCACAAGAGCACTAGGACTTGCGCGGCTTGCGCGGGATCACACTTATCATGCCACAAGGTGCGGCAGCCGGTGGGTCTGAGGAACAGCCTGAAGATACGGAGCCTGAAAATGGTCAACATGGAGAGCAGAGCCACGACCCGCTTGGAGATGCGTCTCATGGGGCACCGCGATGAGCTCCAGAGACTGGAGCGGGCCCTCGCGCATGTGGCCGTGTTGGTGGTCGAGCTTGCTGTAGAAACGCGTGCACTGGGAGCCGGAGGCAGGACCGGAGCCCAGCGCAAGGGGAAGAGGGCAAATAGAGCCCCAAACTTGAATACATGCAATGTCCCTCACATGCAATTTGTCGCTTTATCACTGTCCAATTCGACGTGCAGTTCAACGTGCAGTGTCCCTGCACTTGTAAATATGTAGAGCAAGCAAAAAAGACATAAGTGGGAACAGATGTTTTCCAAATCATCTCGGAGTCCTTCGGCCTCATTACAATGTCACGATGCATTGAGCACGTGGATATCCTTTAGCGATTTGACCGACGTACCGCATGCGCAGGCTTACCGTGACCGGCATCCCGAACTTACCACCCACAGGCGCGCTTCAAAGTTATTCCTCTTCTATAAGGCAATACATTCCCCCCCCACCCCTACATGTCGCACCCTCTGAATCTTGCCATCTTCTCACCATCAGGGTATAGTAGCCTGAGATTGTTCAGAACTACCGTAGAACGGCTGTCTTCTTCTGAGTTCAGCTACAGCAACTAGCTCAGACCACTGACTCGGGGCCATTAAAAGCATGGCGCAGCACATCTTGACGAAGTGGGAAATGAAACGGCTGTTGTGTCGCATCTAGATGCGTGTGAAACCTTGACGGAGGACGAATCTGCCAGTCGCTCTTCGAGCCTTGCAGCACACAACTTTCCGTTTTCAAGTTACAGCTAACATATAGAGCAACGATAGGCACCACCGGAAATTCTTTTGAACTTGATGTTTGAACAAGTAACTCCCGACTACTCTGAGCTGTTTTGCACAAGTCTGAGTATCCCTTGGCGATAGAGGCTTGGAGTCTCGCTACGCACCAAATACAAATTTAGACAGTTCGCCGTCGACGGAATTACTAAAGAGACCTGTCGTCAGAACAACTGAGCTTAGGCTCGCTGCGTGCATAAGGCTTCAACGCGAGAACGAGCAACGTGGGGAGGAGTCTAGCGGTAGGACGAAAGAGAGGCCGGCCTAGTTTCACGCCGTGACCTCAGCACCCACGCAGGCACGCATGAAGACAGATAACAAGAGTGCCGACGTGCACGACGTCATCCGTGGCTTCCACTGGGAGTGGCTTGAGGAACAGCTGCCGGTCCTTGGCATCGTGGCACCCAGGGAATGGAGAACATGGCACAGACTTGCTGGTACTGCTAAGATGAGCTCTGAATCAGCAGAATGTGGATAGCTCACTGGGCTTGTGCTCTGCACAGGCTGATGTCTGAGCATTGGTGGAAGCAGCATTCTGAGATCACTCCACAAGATGCAGGAGTACATTCATCATGACTTTGTGCAGTATAAAGGGGTTGTGTGAATCCAAAGTTGAAGAAAGAGGACCAAGGAGCATAGATAGAGGTGGTAGCAGAGGCAGATTTGTTGAAGGAATGATCTGGACATGAGAGTGGCCAACTGTAGGATAAATGAGTGAATTCTACAGGTGATAATAGTGAGCACATAGTAGTGAGCATAAAATGTGAGTAGTATGAACCTCAGTTTCTTCATAGAACACTGGTGGAAAAGAAAATGTTCTAGAGAAAATTTTCTATATGTACGCATCGACCCTGCGTCCAATGTCCTATATGTACAGCGTTCCCGCGTCGCGTTAACGCGTCACGCGTTTCGCGTTTGCGTAGGTGTCCGCTGCGCACGTCGCTGAAAAACTCCAACAAGATTTGGACACACGAAAGACACGCAGGGTGAGGGTAGCGGCCATGAACAGAGCAGAGCCACCAAAGATGAGGGCAAAGCATGGTGCGGCAGGGGAAGGTGCGAACGCGACAGCGGCGACGAAAGAGGAGCCCCTCTTCGTGCATGTGAGTAGCAGTTGCTCGAGAACCTCTCAACTAACTGGATTCGTGGGCAGGCGGAGCGGTGTTCCATATGTAAGAGGCACAACGTCGAGCGTTGCATCTCCTACAAGAACGCCGGCCCATGCATCGTTTGCACACGGCGCAGCATGTGCCATGCGAATACATGACCAAGGACGCAGCGGAAGCGCAAAAACGCGACTTCGCTGGCAATGCAGCAGAAGACACGGCTCCCGGAAGTTACCAACGCAAGACAACATGCTGTCCACGCTACAGGTGGACGTTCTGGGGGACAGGCGAGATAATGCCGCGTTACCTGACAAGGACACAAACGGCGGAGGGTCTGCATGTGCACCACCGAGCAGATGCCAAGACAGGGGCCTGGACCTCGTCGGCTATGCAATCGGGGACCTGTGTACCGGAGATGGTCGTGTGTCCACATCGCAAGGGTCCGCACGCCATCCCTGGCACAGACGACGCACTGGCAACCGCGATGTCTGACGAGGAGGCGGATAGCGACATGCATGTGCGCAACCCAGCGGAAGTTAAGGCAGCGGCCTCGGGGAGCAGCAGCTCACGCAAGCTCAGCGCGAGGTGTCAGCGGCATCCCTCAGACTGACAAGCGCCAGGATACGGCACCACTGCCGGTGATTGCGAAGGACACCAGTATCGCGGTGAGCAACTTGCCGTCCTGACGGC